>PVKC010011874.1:0-24236 GCA_004027635.1 Crocidura indochinensis | reverse complement strand
TCTATGTTGGCTATTTCTCACTCACCACTTGCCAATACCCCTCAACTACTGTCTCCAGAATATCTCTTTGGAAGTGAAGAACAAATTTTTTGAACTGATCTCTTCAACAACAAAGAAAATATAAGTTCTCCTTTGGTGTTACTTTGTCCTATTTATGGAGTGACCTTAGAAGATGCTGGTTAGGAGTGGTAATTGACCCTGGTTCAGGCTGCTGAGCAAGGTTGGGCCATCTAGTTCAGCAAATCTAATGGAAGGGGAAATGTCTAATAGGGTGTTGTGAGTCTTTGCTGCCAATGGCTGAATTACAGTGTCAGCGTTCATGATTTTGGAACAAAGCTTGGTTATTTTCTGTAAAAACTGCTCTCCTTTTTTTTTTTTAAAATAGTTCTTGGCTGGGGATTAGGCATTTGTAGAAGCTAAATTGGGTCACCAAGTTACCAACTGATCAAGTTGCCCACGTGAACTGGTGTTATCTGACCTTCAAAATCATAAAGTTGGGTATGAACAGTAACTCTAACCATCAAATGGAACAAGACATATGTAATTAACTGGACTTGAACATTTCGTGAAAGCAAATGTGAATTTCATAAAGAAGTAGTCTTAATGCTCATAAGAACCATCATACTGTACTTCCTCCTCTAGACAGCTTTGCCTATGTATTTATACCCTCCTGGGGAATTCCTGATGATCAGCTGGCTGGGGTTTAGAACTGGTTTTGTCTAATATATTGGTATCATCCAAATATATAGAGCAGAAGCACTATAGATTCTGAGAAAAGTATAAAGGACAGTAGTGAGTTCTTCAGAGTACCTTTATTTTTAAGTATGTGTATGTATATGTATATATTTGTGTGCATACCTTTAGTTTTACTTATCTGAATAACCTAAACTAATACTCTATAGAAGTGAGCTGTGATTAAAGTCCTAATTGACAAGTACAAAATTGAAAAGTTGGAGAGTAATGACTAATTAGAATCTGCAAGTTGCTTTAAACTTTAGTAGGTAATAGAGCTAGTAAGATTTGTACAATTTAAAACTCTACTAGTTAGTCAAAGGCTACAAATATATTTAGTAAGTTTCTGGGAAGACAGAGTACAGAAGTTTTTTTTTCTTTTTAAGTTACTATTCAAAATTTAGCATTTCTATATTGATTTCTTTTCCTGGCTCTTTTGTCATAGAAAAAAGTTAAACAGCCAAATAGAATGAGGTCCAATTAACACAAAAACTGATATAAATTTTAGTTTTAACAATACTAGAGAGAAACATTGATATGTATTTAATCATAGTGAGAGGAAAGTGTCTTATATCAGTTTTGATACTCTTGTAAGTGTGATTAGTTTCATAATGAAAACAAATAGTTAAACTTCCTTTAACTGCTCTCCTCATTCTCTGTCTTCTCCAAATAGTGGCTTCCTTTTATTCTCTTAATTGCATTAATTACTGTACTTTTCAACTAAAATATTTTGAAACTAATTAGACAGTGTTTTAACTATTTTTCCAGATGCCATCTTTGCATACCAGCCAATTTTAGGAAGTGATAGCAAATAAGCCTGGCAGGAATTGTATATAGAGCTGTTTTATGGACCCTGTGTAATACCAATATTGTCATTTAAAATGTATTTTACTGTTCCCATGGGTTTTGAGGTCTCTGCACCAATTCTATTACTGGTGATTTGGCGCCTCTTCCCACTCATTTAGGCTAAAATTCCTTATTATATTCAACCCCTTAAATCAAAGAAAATATTTCTTGTGAATATACTATGCTAAAAAACTAATGTATCTTAAAACATACCTGTAACTAAAAAAAATTTTTACTTCCAGAAAATAGGTAGTTAAAAGAATAAAAAAATAAAACTAATAGTTGATAACATCTATTAAGAGTTTACTATGTTGCAAACACTGTTATAAGTGCTTTATTGTCTCATTTAATTCTTTTAACAATCCCATTAGATGCGCATTATTACTCCTTCCACTTTAAAGATGATAAGAGTTAGTGAGGCACTGAGAGGTTATGTAACTTGCTTATGCAGGCAGATCAAGAATTCTCTTTTTAAACTCTGCAGACCAACTTAATCACATGCCCATATTTGAATACATTTGCAAAAATGGTTAGATACCTGTCAGTGCTGTCTATAAGACTAACACATATCAATATTGTTAATTTCTTATTCTCACTTCTCACTAAGTGCCAGGCAGGGTACCATTGGTCTTGTTCTTGGCAGCCTGTGGGTGCAAATCTTCTGCAGTAAACCCTGAATGAGTTGTTTTTCTGGACTTCAGTGTGGCAATAATATTGAGAACAAAACTCATAGGGGGTTTTGCAAGACCTCTGGTAGACATGCAAGCAACTTTGTTCTGAACACACTGTCCTGCAAGGCTTCTATATAGTTTAAAGCAGACAAGTGTTCTGAGACTATCAGAATAAAATTATACATTAGCGAATTTTAATGCCCTTCATTGTAAAGGATATCACAAGACCTTCCTTTCAATTCTTTGAGTCAGGCAGAGGCAGTATTATCATTATTTCACTTTTTTACATTTTTATAGAAACCCGAGGTTCAAACAAGATTAGTCATTTGCCAAACTCACAAAGGTCGAACATTTTTAATATAGAGTCAAAACAAGTCAGCCCTGGACACATGTCAGACTGTTCAGAACAACAAAAATAGTTGTCTGCAGACATGGTCTAATTTAAGAAAAATAAAAAAGAGAAAAAGAAAGATGACAAAAGTTATCATGCTCTCCAATATCTGTTTTTTTTTTTTAATTCTGAAAGAATTACTCTTTAAACTCTGTGCCAGATTGACTTAATAACACACCCATAGATGACATATCCATCTTTTACTATTATCTGGACAAAAGCCAAACAGACTGGATGACCCAATCAATAAAGGACAGGATGATGATAGGGAGGGAGTAGATAATGAAAGTCTGTAATCTTTACCAGCTTTCAAACTCTACCATCTGTCAGTTTCTTCTTGGTAGGGTCTACGCCATATCTTTATATCTAAAAATAAAATCATCATTTACAGAAGGTTTTAATATTTTTAAAGATGATTCTTCTTTAGAAACTGTAATTTTGATTCTAATCAGCTTCCAAAAGAACTTGAATTTTTCTGTTTGTTTAGTGTAATAGTAAATTGGAATTTTATTACTATTATTACTATTATTATTATTATTATTATTATTTTGCTTTTGGGGGCCACACCCGGTGACGCTCAGGGGTTACTCCTGTTTATGTGCTCAGAAATTGTTCCAGGCTTGAGGGACCAAATGAGGCACTAGGGATCGAACTGGGGTTAGTCCTGGATCAGCTGTGTGCAAGGCAAACACCCTACTGCTTGTGCCACCGCTCTGGTCTCTGGAATTTTTTTGAAGTTGCATCAATGCTAGTAAGTTTCTGTAATCTTGATAAGTTTCTGTAAAAATCTTGATAAGTTTCTGTCAAAATAATTACTAAAAATGTGATTTATTTCTAAAGTAAATATTGCTTTGATAAAAATAAATTTACTCAAAAAACAAAAAAAAATAAATTTACTGTGTGATAGTTGACTCTATCAGAATATGCACATTGAAGTTCTAATAAATCCATAATTGTGTGCATATGGATATAAGTAACTTGTAGGTACATGTTGTAACATATGTTTCATTTGTATTTTCTTATCAACCTTATTATTATTAATATGTTTGTGCTAGTCTAGTTTTATGAGAGAGTATTGTTACCCCCCATTTGGGGAGGCTTGCACCAGATGTGTCTTCTAGCTTTCCTGGTGCAGTGTCTAATTTTTTCTTCCAAGAAACATCTGCTAGAAGGCCCGCCTAGAGGTCTATCATGGACCCTTTGTGTGGATCACTGGCGATATTTCTGTCATACTTCCTATATGGCTATGACATTACATTTTCTCTTTGTTTTGGCCACTATAGAAATCCAGCCTCAGTCTCCCTACAGACAAAGAAAGTCAGTACCAAAAGCCTGCCAAAAGTTCCCCGCTGGCTAGCTCCTTTGTGACTCGTACAACCTGGTGCCAGCAACTTGTTTTTTCTTAGTCTAACTCTTGATGGTAAATAAATATCTCTGTCTCCCCAAATATTTATTCTCCAGCAACCAGATAAACAGTATAAATATTTTGTCTCCCTCCTTCTAGTTTCTTGATAAACCTATTTTTTCTGTTTACCCAAACACATCTCCACCTCCAACCTCCAGCAGAGTTCTTTCCCACCTATAGGAAAGTCATTTTGATATGCAAATTCTAGGCTTGTTTCCCATTGTACTGCTCTCCTGCTCTTTGTCTCCTCTGACAACACCCTGCAATCCTAAGCCTGTGCTTATAAAAAGTCATTGGCTGAAAAAATAAATTTGTCACTCGTCCTTTCGATGAGGGTCCCCACGCAATGCATTTTGTGTGGTCTCATTTATTTCATTTCATATTTCATATTCGTCCGCTTTGCGTACCCGATTAATTTCCAGTGAGGATTATCTACCCATAAGGTTTTTGTTTAGGGACGCTAACACATCTGCAGCAGAGTATAGTTTCAAAGACTTTAAAACTAAAAACAACTAAACTAGACAGATAGTACTGGATTAAAGTGATGGCCTCCCATGCCACCAGTTCAGTTTGAATCCTTGGCAACATGTATGGCTTCCTGAGTACCAGTAGCAGCATCACTGAGCACAGAGTCACGAATAGCTTCTGAGCACTACTGGGTAAACCCTGATGATCCCCCTCCATATTAATAAATATATGTGTCACTATTATTGGAAATCCAATCATTTCCCTTATTTGATTTTGTAGATTAAAGCTTTTCAATTATTTTTATTTTATTGGTTAATAATACTACAAAGTTAAGGGACTGTTCTGATGAAACAAAATGAAAGTCATAATTCTAATTAAAAATGATCAATAAAGACCTAAGAATTTTATTAATAATAATAGATATTTTACTTGTATATTAAAAATAATACCTTCATTATGTATGTCTACACTGCCAAAACATAATGTTATTTGAGTATTTAGTTATAGAAACTTTGTTTTGACAGCTAGAAAGAATTGTGTTGATTGCGAGAAATTTCTCAGTGTGGAAGAATGAAGGAAATTGTTGGTAAATCACAAAGGAAATAAACTTTTTTCCTCCAATAAAGTATATTTAATTCTGATAGTCCTTTGTGACCACTCTGAAACAATTCCCAGGCTCCCTAGAGAGTTGACGTTTCTAATAGCTTCATCTGGCAGTTGGATAATCTTAAAACCAGTTCTGCACGGCCCAGCAACTTTGACAGCTAAATAATTGAGTGGAAAAATCCATTATTGAAGGATTTTGATCTTTCTACTATTTGCCTTTCCCCAAAGATGAAAAAAAATATCTTAATGATAGACACAGGTTACTTCATTATACTGCAGAAGTTTATTTCAGAGTTTCTGTCAACTGAGGTAGATTAAACCAAAATACTTAAGCTTTTTGTCCAACCTTTATGGAAAGTGATATGGAGATTCCTCCAAAAACTGGAAATAGAGCTCCCATTCAACCCAGCTATATCACTTCTAGGGATATACCCTAGGAACACAAGAATACAATACAAAAATCCCTTCCTCACATCTATATTTATTGCAACACTATTCACAATAGCCAGATTCTGGAAACAACCAAGATGCCCTTCAACAGATGAATGGATAAAGAAACTGTGATACATATACACAATGGAATATTATGCAGCCGTCAGGAAAGATGAAGTCACGAAATTTTCCTATACATGGATGTACTTGGAATCTATCATGTGAGTGAAATAAGAGGGAGAGAGATAGACGCAGAATATTTTCACTCATCTATGGATTTTAAAAAATATAAAAGACATTTTTGCAACAATCCTCAGAGACAAAGAGAGGAGTGCTGGAACTTCCAGCTCACTTCATGAAACTCACCATGAAGAGTGGTGAATGCAGTTATAGAAATAACTACACTGAGAACTATCATAACCATGTGAATAAATGAGGGAAATGGAAAGCCTATCTAGAGTACAGGTGGGGGTAGGATAGGATGGAGAGAGATTTGGGACACTGGTGATGGGAATGCTGCACTAGTGAAGGGGGGTGTTTTTTACATGACCGAAACCTAATCACAATCATGTTTTTAGTCAATTTGTTTAAATAAAGATACAATTTTTTTTTTTTTTTGGTTTTTGGGCCACACCCGGCGATGCTCAGGGGTCACTCCTGGCTGTCTGCCCAGAAACAGCTCCTGGCAGGCACAGGGGACCATAGGGGACACTGGGATTCCAACCAACCACCTTGGATCCTGGATCGGCTGCTTGCAAGGCAAATGTCGCTGTGCTATCTCTCTGGTCCCAAGATATAAAAATTTTTTATGTAAGACATGAGAATTTAAGAAGTGTCACTTTTATGTGAATTATTCTTTTTTGTTTTTTTTATCATTTATTTGTATTAATAATATTGGTTTATATAATGGCATTTATTTAAGGAATGTTTCAAAGGAATTTGTCATTTAATATCCACTATCAAAGTGCTACTATCTTGAGTCTGGAGTGGTAGCACAGGCACATTTGCCTTGCATGCTCTAATCTAGGAAGAACTGCAGTTTGATCTCCAATGTCCTATATGGTCCCCCAAGCCAGGGGCGATGTCTGAGCACATAGTCAGGAGTAACCCCTGAGTGTCACTGGGTGTGGCCCAAAAACAAAACAAAAAAAAGTACTATTACCGTTATTCTACACTTTATGTAATCATCTATATTTGTTATCTTCCTGCCACCCCACATGGGTAAGTTTACATTTTTTTTAGGGGGAGTGGTTTATACTCAGCACAGCTCAGGGAATACTATCAGCTCTGGGAAATTACTCTTGTAAGGCTCAGGAGACTCTGTGGTATGCTGGGGTCTAAATTGGTTGGGCTACATGCAAAGAAAATACCCTATCCACTCTGCTATGACTCTGACAACAAATCCGATGATGAGACTTTATTACGTTGCTTTTTTTTCTTGGCATTGGTTTTTATATACTAAATAAAAAAATAAAATAAGATAATAAGCTTTTTAAATACTAGAAATCTCAAAATTAATCATTAGTACTTCAAATTTCAAAAGTAGTATAGCTATTAATTTTAAGTATTCATTTTAAAAAATATAGATGGAAGGCAGATCAATATAGTTTGCTAGTGAGCATTTGATGAGGGAATGAATAAGTTAATTTGTAGTTCAAATCTTAAGAATTTTATTTTAGAAATATTGTTTTCTTTTTCATCAAAATGTTAAAAATCAGAAAATGTCAAGAGTCTGAATAAAAATTTTATCCAACACATATTCAAAATCTATGTATAAGGTCCCGAGGTAACTATAAAAACTGCTTTTACATTGAGATAAGATGAAACAAAAACACGCTGTATCTTTGGGCCCATAATCATAGCACAGCACATAGGGCATATGACTTGCACATAGCTGACCCAGGTTCAATCCCCAGCATCCCATATGGTCCCTGAGCTTGCCAAGGAGTGATTTCTGAGTTCAGAGCCATGAGTAATACCTGAGCACTACTTGGTATGGCTTAAAAAAAAACACACACACACACACACAAAACGCCGCTGTGCACAGGGCGTTTGCCTTGCAAGCAGCTGGTCCAGGACAAAAGGTGCTTGGCTTGAATCCCGGTGTCCCATATTGTCCCCCGTGCCTGCCAGGAGCTATTTCTGAGCAGATAGCCAGAAGTAACCCCTGAGCACCGCCGGGTGTGGCCCAAAAACCAAACCAAACCAAACCAAACAAAACAAAGTAACACATTGTAGGGTCCTGAGATTCAAAGATGCACAATGGAGTATTAAGTATTTTGGGAGGGAGAGAGTATTTATTCCAACTTGAGCTCACCAATAAAGGCTGTGCAAATTATAATCTAAACAGATAACGTCTACAAGTTATAGTTTAAAGCTTTGCTTTTTGAAATGCTCTTCTCTAGTGGATTCTAAAATTTTTTGCTTCAACATAAATAACAGTCATATGTACAATTACTACTATCAAAAGGGTGTTTACACTAGGATATGTATTGTAATTCTTCCAAGGAGAGAAAGTAGCATGAATTTGAAAAATCTCTGAGAGGTCCTATACTTAATTCACATCATTATTTACACCATTAAATTTTTTAGTTTAAAGTTTATAGTCTGTGTTCCACTTTTATACACATTAAAACTTGGTTCCCAATCAAAGTTTCAGTCTGATATATTTCAGTGATTGGTTTATAAAACCATTTTACTGACATAATACTGAAGACACCATTGATTCTGTGTCCCTGAGGCTTAATTATAGGAACTTCACCACATCTCTTTGTAATCAATACCGAATATAAACCTTGCTGCCAGTCACCTTATATTAAAAGTTACTGGGCATGAGTTAAACACCCGTCAGACAAGTAATCATGAGACAAGCTGCTTTGCAGAGTATTTTTTTTTTTTTCTGCAGAGTATTTTTATCCACTCTACTAGTCACTGTATTTCCCATTCTTATGTTAAGTTCCATCCAGAGATAAGGAAAAAAAAAAGAATTTGGATCCTTATCAAGGATAAGCTGTAGTAGAAAAATAAACAAATGATAACATTTTTTTTTTTACTTTCAGAAAGTGCTCTTTTGGTGTTTTTATATTTTTGGTTAGTTTTCTTCTGTATGTATTTTATTTTATTTTTTTTGGCCACACTTGGTGACTCTCAGGGGTTACTCCTAGCTATGTGCTCAGAAATTGTTCCTGGCTTGGAGAACCATATGGGACCCTGGGGGATCAAACTGAAGTCAGTCCTTGGTTAACATGTGCAAGGCAAATGCCCTACCGCTTATGCCACTGCTCCAGCCCCAATCTGTATGTATTTTTGTATTTACACTTATTTTTAATTTATTTTTTACTGAGGCAATTTTGGTTTGAAACAGTGTAAGTGTATATATGTTTTAGGGGTTTGACGCTACTACACCATCAAAGTGCCAATAACCCTCCAACCAATTCATTTAGTTTATTTCCCCCTTGATAAATGAAATTCTGTGTTTAGAGTCTGGGTCTATTTTTGTTGGACTTTATCTCTTCTCTTGCCTTGTTTATTTATTACATAGATCATCTGGCATTCGTCTTTATTGCTTCTTCCTCCTTTGAATGACACCTTTCATTCTATCATCAGTGTGGTAACAAAAAATAAGATTTCATTTTTTTAATAGCTGAGTAGATTTCATTATGTACATAATGAAATCATCCCTATCATCTATCATTAAGCACTTGGGCTGTTTCCGTATCTCGGCTACTATGAATAGCACTAGAGTAAATAAGATGTGCACTGATCTTGATTGAGTGTTTTGGTGTTTGTTATAGGTACCTAGGAGTGCTAGATCCTATGGAAATTTAATTTTTAATTTTTGGAGAGATCTCCATGGTTTTTTCCATGGAGACTGAATAAATTTGTTATCACCAACAGCAAATGAGGGAGTGGTGACATTGCTGTCAGCACTTGTTGCTTCTGACCTTTTTGATACAAGCCATTCTCACAAGTATGGGGTGCTCACTCAATGTTCATATTTGTAAGTTCATATCTGGTAAGTGACAATCAGCATTTGTTCATTTTCTCATAGGCCATATTTTTGGTTTTCTTTGGTGAAATGTCTAAAGAACTGATCTCTCTCTCTCTCTCTCTCTCTCTCTCTCTCTCTCTCTCAGTCCCTCTCTCTTTCTCATTTTTGGGCCACAACCAGCAGTATCAGGGATTACTCTTGGTTCTGTGGAGTAATCTGTGCTCACATTACTTAGTGGAGCTTGAGGGACCAAATTGGTGCTGGGAATTGAGCCTTGGTTGGTTGCATGTAAGGCAAGCATGTTGCTTGTTACATTATCTTTCCAGCCCTAAAAATTACAATTTTAAAATCTTTCTCTTGTGAGTTAGTCACTGTCTCTGGTAGGTCACTGCCTTTGCCAAAGACAGAATAAGGACTTTGAAAAATTTTGAAAAACCTCAGACTTTGAAAAACTGCAGCAGAACACAGGGCCATATGTGAGTTCAGTTTATTTAGAATGCAGCCATTTCCAAACATTGATGTGGAAAAAAATTATGCTAGATTTGGATGGGTCCTTCACATACTGGCCAGAAATGAGAGTTGAGTTTGGTTTGGTGCCTTTGATAGTACCACAGTGGTCAAGAAAACATTCAAGACTTGACACTTGCATTCTGCATGGTAGGGTGTTAATTGCTTTTATGCTTTTATAACATTATTTGCATGTTTTTTGCCATTCATGTCTTGGCTATTCCTTCTGACCTTCTATCAAGTAGCTATTTTTTCCTCTATGCCTCTCACCTTTTATTTAATTTCATTTAGTGAACTTAAAACTCTCTGATGGAGAGACTCATATTTTCTTCATCCAAGACCTTATCACAAAGAACAAGAGAGGAACAAAGGTCTTGTAAACCAACAAACAATCATTGAACATTCTTTTTTTCTAGTTGCTTTATTTAAGCTCCATGGTTACAAAATTGTTCGTTGTTGGGTTTTAGTCATACAATGTACATTCTTATGCTTATTTATTCCTCATTCTCTGAAGCCTACCCAAAGACCTCAATTATACTTATAAAAGAATTATTTGCAAAATGAATTTTAAAAGTCACATTAATTCAAATAAAAAATAAAGTAAATATACTTCTTTGAGGGCCCAGAATACCTCATAGAGTTGAAATACTTCCTTGAAAGTATATATTTATTCTCAAGTTTAAATCTCTGGTATCTCCAATGTGTGCCAAGCTTAAGCCTGGAAGCTTGTTTTTTCAATCCCTAGTTATCGCAATTTCTAGCCACACTACAGTGAGGCTTATATGCACCACAAAAAAATATATGTTCCAGCAAGCATCACAACTCAAAAAGGTATGTGAGTTGGTATGGCCAAGAAATGCAATTCTTACAGAGCATAGGTGGGCATTACAGTATTCATTCTTTGCTGAGCACTACAACTATAATTTGTGTTCCTCAAAGGAGTATGTGATCCTCAGTAAGCATGTGTGCAAACATGACAAGAAAAGGAGTGCAAATTTAAGTAGGCACTAAGGCCAGGATGTAGCAAGTAGCACTGCCTCTGTGTGACTTTACTTAATCAGCACCATAGCTTAAAGTGTCTGAGTAGCAAGGCAGGCATGCGTATGATCCCTGGCCATAAACATCAACAGCAACAACAGTGAAGGGAAACAGAGTAGATCAGGAAAAATAATAAAAACAGTTCTGACTCACTGTCACTGAGCATAATAGTTATTTGCATGTATGCCTTTAAAAAACACTTAAACTAGCAAAAGTCCACAGAAATAGTTCTCATTTGTTGGATTCCCAATTCTCAACTTGTGATCATTTAGAGAGGAGCCAGAGTAAAGTTGCCTTCTTTATTATTTTTTAAGATAATAAATGAACACATTTGGGGAGACTATTTACCTATTTAAGAAAAATATAGCTTTCAAGTCTTTTTGAAGCATTCAAGTACACACAAATGGGATAATCATAATGCTAAATAAAAGTCAGTTTTGTCAATTATAGCAATTTTATATATTGATTTAAAGATGATAATTTTATTCAGAATTCCAGCAAAAATAAGTCTAGTTCCTTAAGAATATAATCTATTTTAGACATTAGTTAAGGATATTTCCTCTAAATTAATGTAAGTTGCCACAGTTTAAAAAATAACTTAGCTCAATAAAAGAAAACTCTACTTGTCTATTTAAATAGTATAAAGCAAAGTAGACTTAAATAATCTAATGAGAATAAGCATTTAATTCCTTTAGGTATGACTATTATAAAATGCCTGAAAACTAGCTCTAATCAAGAGGGATCAATTTAAAGATGCATCTGCAAGTCTTAACTAAGTGATTCAGTTTTACTGAAGATTGAAATGTAAAGAGTGGAAATGGAAACTTTATTTCATAGTATATTTTAAAGTCAGTACTAATGAATATTCACACAAAAGTGACTTAAATGAATTAAGTACACAAAAGACAAAAAGAAAGAACATCAACTGACAGGACTTTAAATGGAAATAAATTGCATTAGATGCCATGTATCCAAACTAATAAAAGATAAATGTTTTTTCTACTGGACAAAGTCATCTTTGAAATCTTACACATCAATACATTTACTATTCTATAGCCATATAACTTAGAAACAGGTTCAGAACATGTTATCTTGTACTTTTGGTGGGAAAGGACAAAGGAGATAGTGTTCATGGATTCCTATAGTTCAACAACATTTATTCAGCACTTGAAGAAGGGTCAGATGTTAGAACTGAAGTAGGGATAAAATGGATGCACAAGAAAGGGCTGATAATTCCCTCATTGAGCTCATAATTAGATGAGGAAGACACATATGTGAGAAAATAATAATTTAAAGCTCATTAGTCACTCCAATAAAGAGTACAAAGACTTAGCCACATATCTTGTGACAAGAATGTGAGAAGCTATTAGGAGGGAAACTGGATAAGTCTAGAAGTGTAAATCTCAAGTGGTATAAATAGCGATCTGAATGCCACCTTCACCCCACAAAAGCAGATCCTATGATTACCAAGGAAGTAAATATAAAGCATACTAAGGAACTTTTATTTGTCACTGTGTCTTATTATTCATATATTTTGCTCTATCTTGAAACAGCAGATTTGCACAATCATTTTAATTTTTGAACCTTTGATAAGACCCTGAAAGATACAGAATTACTATTATTATCTCTAGTTAGTTTTTTTATACAAAATTTTATTTTATTGAAACCATGGTGATTTATAAGGACCTTTCATAGTTGGGTTTCAGACATACATTGAATTAGGGCCAATCCCAACCACTAATGTCATTCTCCCTCTACCGTATTACCAGAGTGTATTCCAACCATTTGCCCCAGGCCTGCCAGTATAACAGGCTTATTTACAATTTAAATGATTAGAGTTTGGGTATTTTGATTTCATTGTTTTTGACTTTGACTTCGATATTTAGATCTGTTTCCCCCCACTTTTTTAATCTCCACCAATAGATCTGAGATCACTTAGCCCCTGGTCCCTATCCTTTCATATTTGTTTTTCTCCTCTTCCACTCAGTTTCTTTCCTTCTCACTATCTATGGGGCCTAAGGTGTTCAAGACAGCTCCCATTTAGATCACTGCATCTTTATGCAGTTATTCTAAATACTACTAATGAGATATATCATTCTGTATTTACCTTTCTTGTTCTGGGTTACTTTATTTAAAGTAAATCTTCCAATTTTTTAATCTTCCAGTGCCATCCATGTTGCAGCAAATTGCATGATTGCATAATTCCTTACAGCTATATAGTATTTCATTGTATACGTGTACCACAACTTTATAATCCATCATCTGCTGTTAGACATCTAGGTTGATTCCAAGTTTTGGCTATTGTACTTAGTGCTGTAATGAATAGTGACATACATACATTCTTTTGGGTGAATGTTTTTCTGTTCTGGGGATAGATACCCCCCAAAAGGAATTGCCTGGTTGCATGGCAGTTCAATTTTGAGTTAACTGAGAAACCTCTATAGTGTTTTCCATAGGGGTTAAGGGTTAGACCAGGCAGCATTTCCATCAGCAGTGGACAAAGAGTTCCTTTTTTACCACATTGCAGCCAGCAGAGATTGTTCCTAGCTTTTTTTTTTTCTTTTTGGGCCACACCCTGTGATGCTTAGAGGTTACTCCTGGCTATGTGCTCAGAAATCGGTCTTGGCTTGGAGGACCATATGGGATACCAGGGATCGAACCAAAGTTCACCCTGGATCAGCTGCGTGCAAGGCAAAGGCCCTACCACTGTGCTATTGCTTCGGCCCCAATTTTTGTGGTATTTTTGATATGTGCCATCTTTACTGGTGTAAGACTATTTCACACTGCTGATTTGGATTTTCCTAATGATAAGCGATGAAGAGCATTTTTTCATGTGCCTGTTGGCCACCTGTTGGTCTTCCTCAGAGAAGTGTCTATTCATTTCCTCTTCCCATTTTCTTTGGGGGGGGCACATCCAGTAATGCTTAGGGGTTACTCCTGGTTATGCACTCAGAAATCGCTCCTGGCTTGGGGGATCATAAGGGATGCTGGGGGATCCAACCGCAGTCTGTCCTAGGTTAGCAAATACAAGGCAAATTGCCTTATCACTTGTGCCACCGCTTTGGCTCATACTCTTCCCATTTTTAATGGGGTTTTTAGGCTTTATGGAGTTAATTTTGTGTTTAATGAAGGGAGGGACTTTCTGGTATTGACCCTAATTAATGTTAAGAGATTTATAAGTCCCCATTTAGGGGTTGAAACCATTGTACAGTGGATAGGGTGGTTGGCTAACATGAAGCTGACTGGGTTTTATACCCAGCATCTCATATGGTCCCTCACATTCTGATAGGAGTGATTCCTGAGTGCAGAGCCAGGAGTAACCCCTAAACATCATGAGGTGAGTGTGTGTCTCTGTGAGTCCCAAATCGATGCTTCCTGAAAAAGTACTCCCTTAGACTTGTATCCATTCATAAGCCATATTAAGAGATTTAAATCACAAATTTAGGAAAACTACTTCAGGAAGCTGTTGCTATTTTCAATGACAACTTGTATGATTTGTCTAAAAAAAAAAAAACCTAGTCAAATATTTAAATGTGCCTTGGGGTAATTATGAATATAGAATTCACAGTGAAGCTCATCACTGGCATTCCTTCCCACCCTCACCCCAGAACCTAGGGTATTATATTTTCCTTTAAGGGTTGAGAATTGCACTGTTTTTACTTTTTCTTTTTTGTTTTATATTTTCTTTCTGATGTATCTTCATTTATAATACATATCTTCATTTCTTTTGCTTGTTTGTTTTTGGTCCACACCCGGTGATGCTCAGGGGTTACTCCTGGCTATGTGCTCCTGGCTTGGGGGATCATATGGACGCTGGGGGATCAAACCATGTTCTGTCCTAGGCTAGGGTAGGCAAGGTAGATACCTTATGGCCTGTGCCTTGATCTGGCCCCCATATCTTCATTTCTAATACAAATTATTAAAGCAATTAAGAATATATTTTTAAAAGACCCAATATTTTTACTCAACTAAAAACTACTGGCTATTTTACTGAGTGCTGTGATGAATAGTGAATAAAATGAATAGTATTTTCTACTTTTTGTGCGGGGATTTAAATGGCCACACTCGGGCCCGGGAGATAGCATGGAGGTAAAGCGTTTGCCTTTCATGCAAAAGGTCATCGGTCGGAATCCCGGTACCCCATATGGTCCCCCATGCCTGCCAGGAGCAAATTCTGAGCATGGAGCCAGGAGTAACCCTTGAGCACTGCCGGGTGTCACCCAAAAACCACACACACACACACAAAAAAAAATGGCCACACTCAGTGACGCACAGGGGTTAGTCCTGGCTATGTACTCAGAAATCTCTCCTGACTCGGAAGACCAGATAGGACTCCAGGGGATCAACCTGCAGGCTGTCCTGGGTCAGCTGTGTGCAAGGCAAACACCGTACTGCTGCGCCATCACTCCAGCCCCAGCATTTTCTATTATTATGTTATAAATAACAAGTTCTAAACAAAAATATTATAAATATCATTTATTTGGGTTAAATGACTCATTATTTTTTACACAACATTTTATGACTTTTGCTTTTCCTGAAAACTGAGTTTATTTTCCTGAAAATTAATCATATTTAATAAAGTCTCTGTTGTGAGATTTACTTGAGGGGGTAGTTTTTCTAGCTATCATTCCAGTAATATATTAACCTAAGTTTATCACGAAAATCTGAGCGTTTTACTTCCTTGAGTGACAGAGTATTATCCAGAGCTTCCTGCCTCTTCACACACAGTAATTTGATGACAAATATAATCATATTTTACTACTGAAATTGATGTTGGGCTCACTTCTCTAAGAATCCTCTTAGCCCTCCCACCTTTCTCTCTTGTCAATTCTCAAAATGTATTTGGTTATTGTTACTATTCTGAATTTACTTATTTATTTACTCTTTAAGTGGCACAGGAAAATGATGAGTTCAACAAATGAATTTGACCTTGAGAAGGGATGGGGAGGGTCAGATGCAGCTGTAGGAGAAAGAAAGAGATGATAAAGGTCTTGACTGGTTTTAGAGAAACATTTGTGATGGCCCCTGAGAATTCTCTAAGGGCAAACATTATATTATTTCAGCCTCATACTCTTGCAACAGTGAACAAAAGAATCCAAAGGGCATGTGAATGGTATGACAGAGAACTAACAGAGACTGAGGTGGCTTTTGAGCTCCCAGGACAGAGACAGAAACAGCAGGAAAAAATGGCCTTCTCTACCTATCAAGCAGATGAAAATCTGCTGATAATTACTGAATTTTAATCTCTGGTAAAAAAAATTGTATTTAAAACGTTATCCCCTTGGAGGAGGGGTCAGGAGCTTTGGACACACGGGTAATGTGGGGGAGTGGTATACCACTATATTTAAAACATAGTCAACTAAACAACAACAACCACCAAACTTTAAAATATGCCTGTCAAGATAAAAGACTGGGGAAAGGAGGGAACTTGGTAATATTGGCGGAGGGATGTTGACACTCATGGTGGGTTTGGTGCTAGAGCATCATATGTCTAACATTCATCTACCAATAACTTTGTAAATCACAATTCTTGAAAATAATTAAAAATTTTTAAATAAAAAACCATTTTCTCTTTAAGACCTCCTTCATACAATCAGAGCAATTTTTATAACTATCAAATTTAATTTTTTCCTCTGCTTAAAACCTTTTCAGTTCTCCAAAATGCCTGTGAGGTAAAGTTCACAACATTGGCAGAGCTTAAGAGTTTCCATTATCTAGAACCAAGCAAATTATCTAACTCAGCATTCATTGAGTGATCCAAATCTCAGTCTATACTTAGCTACTTGTAATTTCTACAATTGCGCTATTTTACAGGCAGCTTTTATACCTACTTCCCATGATTCTCCTTCCGCAAATAAGTTGAATACCCAACTCATCCTATGAGTTAACTCCCAAAACATTTCTAGACCTCATCCTTCTCACAGCACCCATCTATCTTAGCTTTTGTTGGTCTAACTATAAATCTCTGCATTATAGATTGATACTTCCCCAAAGATCACTTTTTTGGTTTGTTTTGGGACACAGTCAGTGTTGCTCAGGCGGTTATATTCCTGGCTATGCGCTCAGAAATCATTCCTGGCTTGGGGGACAATATGGGAAGCCACGGATTGGGTCAGCCATATGCAAGGTAAACACTCTACCATTGCATTGTCACTCCAGCCCCCAAAGATCACGTTTTTATATTTACTTCTGTATAGAAAGCACATAACAAAGTGCCTATAACGTGGTTACTGTTCAATAAAAATGTACTCAATGAATTCATGGATGACTGAGCATTTTCCTCTATGACTGTTGGCATCACTGAAGGGACAATTTCACTCTGGTTCTTTGTTTTATTTCACACACATAAATCTACAAAATCTATGCTTATGAATTGGGGAAGACAATGGAACATAATCATCCTACATTTAGAAGAAGAACCTTTTCAACATTTCACAAACGTGTAGGAATATCTATTGACTTACCAGTAGTTGGTTTGTGAAGGTTTTGTGGAGGGTTTAGTTTACATGACCTGCTACAAGGAGCTTTGCAAGATATCTTTCCAATTTATTACATAGAAGATGTACATCTATTTGTAAACTCTGAATTCGAGATCCATCTCACAAAGATCACCAAGGAGATGAACATTCTTCATATGCATAAGGGAGAAGTTTATTTACCAGCATACTAGGGTTGCTCTCATTAGGTAATGGCCCCTTACTGAGCTCTCAGGCTCCTTTTATTAGGTTACAGAGACTTCAAATCATCACCATTAACCTTTAAGTTGATTGGTATTGTCTAGGGTGTTTTCTTTTATGGCTAGATATCTGAAGAGATATATTATGGTTTATGGGGTCTTGGGGTCACTGAAGTAGTAGAGGATTGGCTCAGGTTCTTATTGGGTACCCATGACCTTGTCTGCCTACAGGACCCTAGGTGTTGCTAGTTTATCTAACTGTTTTGGTACATGCCCTCAAAGTTCCTGGAACTGGCTCTTCTGGCTTAACCTCTTCTGATACATATGAGAGGCCTGTCATGGCAGTTTTTATATATAAAGTAAAGCCAGGGGTACAGAGCAAGAATAAACAGTTAATTCTAAACTAACATTCTCTTTAGTTTTTAACAATTTAGTAAGGCAGTCACTTTAAAAAAAAGAATTACTGCACAATTTGTTATGACTGCTTCTTATGAAATGCAGCAAATAATTACTTTTTAAACATTAAGATGTTTTCACCCATTGGACATTTTAGCAAAATATTTAAAGTAAATTTCTTTGTAAAACCATACCTTTGCAATGTTTAAGAAAGGAACATGGGTAAAGTGAAATAAATTAGAATAATGTATTTTACTATAAGTCATCTCAACTTTCTACCTTGTAATGCCTGTAGAATACCAATTATCTTTTGAGTAAGAAGGGTAATTTATATACTGTTCTCTCTTTTAGAAATATAGAGAAAGGATTAAAAAGGTGTGTATGTACAGATGATATCAAGGAAAAGAATCTTGTGGGTGAAAGTGGTTGAGAATTATAATGCTGTTTCAGCATTCAAAAAAAAATGAAAGAGTAGGTATGAAGAAATAATGTTGAGTTACATAAACCTAAATTTTCCTGTCAAATCCTTAAAAATTTTCTATGCTGGAATTCCAATACTCCTTTAAGATACTTTCCCCACAATTTATGTACATTCTGATATTCTAATTAAGACTTTCATTTTATTCACTTTTTTATATTAATGCTCAACTGACTGACCCTCTTTATATGTAATTTTTTTGTTTGTTTTTGGTCTTTGGGCCACACCTGGTGACGCTCAGGGGTTACTCCTGGCTATGCGCTCAGAAGTCGCTCCTGGCTTGAGGGACCATATGGGAAATCAGGGGATTGAATTGCGGTCCGTCCTAGGCTAGTGTAGGCAAGGCAGGCACCTTACCTTCAGCGTCACTGTCCGGCCCCTTTATATGTAATTATTACTACTAGAATATCATTAAGTTCTTTTTTACTGGCTGTATTATCTTTAAGGTAATTTGATTAATTCAGCAAGCCACTAGTAGACAAAGATTTAACACCTCACAGAATTTGTGCATTATCAGTATCTTACAGCAACTAGATCTAAAAGATAAATGAAATCCTGGGGGACCAGATTACTTTTTAAAGCTGGTTGTTTTCCTGCAAATTTTTAAGTAAGCATGTTAAACTTTTAAAAGTGAGTTCAAACTGTTTCCCAGAATTCTGAACAGAGCATTTCTATGCATTACCCAGCAGCCAAGTCTAATAATTTTTTGTTTCTGTTGAGCCCTAGAACTATATCCACTCAACAGAAACAAAAAGTAATCTGATCTCCAAGGACTATAAATCTTGTGTGAGAGAGAGAGAAAGACAGAGAGAGAGGGAGAGAGAGAGAGAGAGAGAGAGAGAGAGAGAGAGAGAGAGAACATACTTTTAATCACTCAATAAGATATGTGTGTCTTCCCAGTGGCTCATTTCCAGTTGGAAAATTCTGAGAAGTGATATTTGTTACTGATTCATAATTTATTTAACTTTTTGTCTTGCATTGGTTTACAATGAGGTTTTGCTTCACACTTGCATCACCAAAGTTCCAGTGTCATGAGTATAATACACACCAAAAAGATCCCTTTCCTTCCTTCCAAACCCCTCCCTTTTCCCTCTGGAACCAAAGTACTTTTGACCTAGTCTTCAAGTTTGTTTTGTTTTTGTGCTTATCGATTACTTATTCTTTTTTCACACATAAGTGCAAACATGAGATATTTATCAGCATCCTTATTTCACATGACATCCTCTTATTTATTTATTTATTTATTTATTTTGATTTTTGGGCTACACAGAGTGATGCTAATGGGTTACTCCTGGATATGCGCTCAGAAATCGCTCCTGACTTGGGGGGCCATATGGGACACCGGGGATCGAACCCAGGTCTGTCCTGGGTCAGCCGCGTGCTAGGCAAAGGCCTTACTGCTGCGCTATTGGTCTGGCCACGAATCCCTCTTTAGAGGAATCAAATATTTTGTATAAGATTTTCTTGAGTAGAAAGAAAAAGATTATAAAGATGTTTTTGTTTTTGTTTTTATGTATAATCTTATGCAAAGTGACCTCTGTGGACTCACCTGGTACTTAAGAAGTAGCAGATTAGTGACACAGTGGTGAAAAAACAGTGAAATCAGGGGCCGGAGCTATAACATAGCGGTAGGGTGTTTGCTTTGCACTCAGCCAATCCAGGACAGACCTGGTTTGATAGCTAGGAGTAACTTAACCTGAGCGTCATAGGGTGTGGCACCAAAACTAAAACTAAAAACAAAACACATAGAACAGTGAAGTCATAAAAGGAGACAGCTGAAGCTTACATGAGGTTAGGATCAGAAAGAATTATGGTAGAGACCTTTGTGCTCAGATACCATTAAGATAACATGAGATGTTCACCTTTCAAGTATATGTGTATGGCTTTAGTATGAACACAAAGCAAATTAACCAAATATGCTACAGTTGTTACCTATGTTAGTAAACCTATGAAGCACTTCTCAGTTGACTTGAGTTGGTTGAATTATTGTTTGAATATTGGTTGAATATTATTTTAAGAAAATAATTTTAGGAAAAAAATTAAATTATTAGAATAAATAATTAGAATATAAGGCCAACATGTAAATATCAGTAATTTTTATATGCTGGCAACTAATAATTACAATTAAGTAAAAGTGTCATTTATATTGTAAAAACAAAACACTGTTTAAGAATAATAAATCGGGGCCCGGGAGATAGCATGGAGGTAAGGTGTTTGCCTTTCATGCAGAAGGTCATCAGTTCAAATCCCGGTGCCCCATATGGTCCCCTGTGCCTGCCAGGAGCAATTTCTGAGCATGGAGCCAGGAGGAACCCCTGAGCACTGCCGGGTGTGACCCAAAAACCAAAAAAAAAAAAAAAGAATAATAAATCAAGAATGTAATGTTAATAAGATGTATAAATCCCTTTTTGTCTTAGTTTTAAGTATTAAATATTTTTTATAAAACAGAAATAAGGACTAAATAAGTGAGAAGATAAGTCATGCATTTGGATAGCAAAACTCATTGCAGCAAAAATGCCAATTTTCCTAAATTGACCATAGATTCAGTACAATTCTGAGACTAATTCCAATGAAATTTTCTTTGCAAAAATAAACAAACAGACTTATATTTTATATGAAAATAAGAGTCTTTGTTAATCTCTCTAAAAATTTAGTTGCTTATGATTTCTTGACACTCAGAATACAAATGAGCAATATTATATGATTTAGAAAAATGGCTGGAGAGATAGTATGGAGGTATGGTGTTTGCCTTGCATGCAGAAGGTCAGTGGTTCAAATGCCGACATCCCATATGGTCCCCCGAGCTTGCCAGGAGCAATTTCTGAGCACAGAGTCAGGAGTAACCCCTGAGTGCTGCCGGGTGTGACTCAAAAACCAAAAAAGAAAATAAATAAATAAAGAAAAGCCCTAAGTAATTGTTATCTATGGCATTTCTTTATCTATGAAATACCATTTCTTCTTATATTCTACTTAGGTCACAATAAAAGATGATATGCTAACAAAAATTCAGTCAAGAATTTTCTTTTGTCTTCCCATAGAGGAAAAGACCCTAAAGCATTTCTTTATAACTTCTCACATCGACAAAAAGGACAAAGAGACTCTGCATTCCCGTGGAAATGCTTTAAGCATTTATTAAAAATGTCAGGATGCATTAGGAGCCTTTGGGGCAGAATGGGAACTGAGATAGCTTTCTATAAAATACAAGCTAATAATGAGACTGACCACTGATAGACACCACCATACAGTATGTCTCACATTATGGAAAATAAATTCCATCTCCTGCATAGTGATTAGAATTTTTGGACAACAAAGCAAAGTTTTCAAAGCCAAAGGAGTCCATCAGAGACTCAAGGAGAAATGATTTGTAGGATTAAAAACCTTTGTATGAAATAAGAATTCATTTTTGTCAAGGAAAATATACACATTACATACAAACTGACATAAATATATATCCATATATATTGATACTCCTATTTATTTATTTATTTTCCTTTTCTTTTCTTTTTTTTTTTTTTTTGGTTTTTGGGCCACACCCGGTGACACTCAGGGGTTACTCCTGGCTATTCGCTCAGAAGTCGCTCCTGGCAGGCACGGGGACCATATGGGGAACCGGGGGATCGAACCGCAGTACGTCCTAGGTTAGCGCAGGCACCTTACCACCGCCCGGCCCCAGATACCCCTATTTATATATTGTTGGAATATAATTCATTTTGTTCATCCTTCAAAATGTTTTCAAAGCATCAATGACTAGATTTTCAGAACAATTCCAATTTTAATAAAATCTTGAACAAATTAAAAACCGTATAACTAAAGATCTAATAACATACATCACATTTACATTGAACTGACACTATTTGGATTTGAAGGAATATGTGCCTTCTTAACCCAACCTCAGTCCCTTCCTGCATCCTGAAACATTTCTCAAGGGATGGTTAGAAAAACCCTCTAATCACTTAAGAAAGGTTTATTTACTGAGGCCAACTAATTTTAATTGCACTGAGAAATACCATCTAAGAGTTTCACGTCATAGCCATTAATATACTTCTACTGGCAATTATATTTTCCATGCTTGACTTTGCCATGTCAATGATCAATTCTATGTCTGCTATTTATTTTTTTTAAATTTGTTTGTTTAAACCAAGGCGCTATAATTTACAAGGCTGTGTACAATAGAATTTTCAACCCCAGTCACACCACCAGTGTGACCAACCACCCCTCCACCAATGTTCTGACATCCTTGACAGAAGTTTATGTTCTCATTTAAAGGAACTTTCTGGGAAGTATGAGTTATGTTCCTTCATTCTGCATGCCTATTTATTGGGGAGTCAGAAAGATCTGATCTGTCATATTCAACATATTCTATGTCTCAGAAAGCTAAGAATTGTTTGTATCTCCTTTGTAGTTTCTACCCTTAATCTAGGGTTTATTGTGCTTAATTTTTATTTGTTTATTTTATTTTCTTCTCAATTTTTATATATGTGTATTGTGCTTTATTTCATACAATAAAATATCTTTATAAACCACTGGAAACTGTCAACTAACCTATGAAATAACGTATAAAATCTGTTGATTTTGGGGGCTGGAGCGATGGTGCAGTGGTAGAGCGTTTGCCTTGCATGTGGCTGACCCAGGATGGACTGTGGTTTGATCCCCCCCAGCATCCCAGATGGTCCCCAAACCAGGAGCAATTTCTGAGTGCACAAGCAAAAGTAACTTCTGAGTATCACCGGTGTGACCCAAAATCAGAAACAAAATCTGTTGATTTTAAGAAATATACTAATTTCAGAGAAGAAAATTGAGAAAAAAGGCACATTTTTGTAATGACTACAATGTGGAATTTGTTGTATTATTTGTGCTTCAAGTTCTTTTTAGAGGCAGTTAGAAAATTAAAAAAAAAATGAGTTAGTGAAATTCCACACAGAACTCAGTTTCCTACCTTGAACATTCTACTGACTTTGCTCAATGACAAAGGTGGCTATATCTTGAGCACTTTTGCTGGTATCTGGCCAAACAAATATACTGAGTGATAACTGAGTTTACTTAGTAAAAAATGTTTTCCCTTTGATATCTGTGTCTTTATTTCTTTTTAATTTTTAATCATTTTACTTAGTTACCCTGAAATTATAGCGTTATTCATGACTGGTTTTAAGCATACAATGTTTCAACACTTATCCCCACACCAGTGCCCACTTTCCTTCACCAATGCCTTCACAACATCATTTGCTTCCCACTTATCAGTTTTCTGCAAAAGGCACTTTTTAAAAATACATACATAAAATTTTCCACTGTGGTTTACAGTACGGTTGCTGATAGGCTTTCATACATAACACTTTGACCTTTCAGTACCATCTCCTCCACAATAGACATTGCCCACTCCTTGTCTTATCCCCACCCCCACTCAAGTGGCATATTTCCTACTGAATACCAGTTCTCATATTCTTTGTTTCAATTGCCTTTGTTATTCCACAATTACTCTTCTTTATATAGGGCATATCTTTAAACTCCACAGCAATGACAGACCTTGCAAAGGATGAGAATTCAATAAAGATATCTGGAATTAATCTCCATGGAACTTAAATGTTAAATTTACAAGGAAAAA
>PVKC010011873.1:0-24353 GCA_004027635.1 Crocidura indochinensis | reverse complement strand
GGTCTCCTTGTACTTAGGCCAAAGTTTTTCCTTTCCATGACCCCCATATTTTGGTGGGCCCATAAAAACGATAATTGCCACACTAACATTGTTTTTACAGTGCTTCTTTGACTCCAAACCTTAAAAAATAAAAATGATGGTCACTATCACTAACAGGTATAAATAGCACAAACCTGAGAACAACAATCCATGTCAATTTATAAGAATTGTGTCCTGGTGGTGTCTTATAAATAATGCACTGTATGCAGTACTGAATAGTTGCATCATGCCGATATATTTAATTTTGTGTGTATCCTGTAATTATGCTATAATGTTTTCAGAGAGCTTATTGTAAAGAACAAGATATACCTTTGATGTACTATACTAAGCATTGAATGTGTTTGAGTGTAGAAGGGTAATACGTCCTTATTAAAAAATAAATAAATGAAATTAAATAAATACTACTCAGCTATAATAATAACCATTATGGCCTTGTCCAACAGTGAATATTTGTGAGTTGCCATAGGGAAAAGGCCTTGACCTTTGACTCAGTGTCTCTCTGTATCTAAGAAAGTCTTGAAAGTATTATTAGCTGCTGGCTTTCCCCTCATAGATCTTCCAGCAAGTGAATCTTCTGAAAAGAAAAATCTGGGTGGCACATGTCCTATTTACCAAAGCTTATTCTTTGACCCATATAATAAAATTGATTTTTTTCTCTGACAAATATGATTCAAAGTGAACAAAATTAACATGACAAAATGTTAATATATTAGGAATGAAAATAGAACAAAATTAGAGACAAAATTACATTTAAATAAATTTTTGCCTATGTGTCTGAAAATAATTACATGTCCAAAATGAGAAAAAATAGAGAGCTGGTCTTTCATGAGAAGCATATTATAGGAAAGGAGTGATAGATGAATAAGAGGTGACTCTGGAATATGGTAGAAAAAAGTTGACGCTCTGGTGGAAAGTGTGGTATTAGAATTTTTTGCACAAAATTCTGTCATTATTAATATTATAAATCATAGTACTTAAAATATTTTTATAGGGGTCAGAGGGATAAAAGTGAATAGGGCATTTGCCTTGCATGGTACTGACCTGGGTTCAATCCCTGGCATCCCATATGGTCCCTCAAGCCTGCCAGGAGTAAACTCTTTGTGCTTCTGGTACGGCCAAAACAAAAAACAAACAAACAAACAAACAAACAAAAACTTGGGGCCCGAGAGATAGCATGGAGGTAAGGCGTTTGCCTTTCATGCAAAAGGTCATTGGTTCGAATCCCGGTGCCCCATATGGTCCCCCGTGCCTGCCAGGAGCAATTTCTGAGCATGGAGCCAGGAGTAACCCCTGAACACTGCCGGGTGTGACCCAAAAACCAAAAAAAAAAAAACTATTTTAAAGAAAAAATGGAAATCCTTTTCAATTATTTTAGTAGTTAAAAATCTACCCCTCAAATTATTATAGTCAAAGCTTTACTGAACAGTAGTTCAAACTCAGAAAAATGAAAAACAACTTAGGCAAATGTAATAGAAAGAGCATTCTCCAACACACTTTTAATTTTTAAATAATTTATAACAATGATTCAATCAAGATGAAAATAAAATAATCCAAATTTTGTCAATTAAATGTTAAATATGTATAATAATATATTTACATAATAAAATAAACTTGAATTTATATGTGTCAATGTATGTTTCTAGTCTATATTTCATATAATTAAATATTTTAATATATGTATATTTAACAACATGTTACATGAAATGCAGAATATATTATATGATCAAAAATCCATAAATTAACAAGGTACTCTAAGAGTGGTAAATGATTAAATTTTGTCTTATTTTTATGGATTTTCTTTCATGTTAGTAAATTCTATAATTAATGTGTACTATTTCAATCAAGAAAATTTATTTTCTCACCACAGACTCTAATTAACAGATTCACTTAAAAAACATGAAAATTTAGCGCACTGCTTTCGTTTTTGAAGCAGATGATCTAATAGACACATTAACCATTCATCTCAATTTTGTGAATTCTACTTCTATAAATTCCTAAAGCAAAATTCCTATAGCACACTCTTCCACTTGACAAAACATTAGAACAAGAGTAGGAGACTAAATCCTAGCTGACATTTTGGTTATAATAGCTGTGTGATTTCAGAAAATTCATTTAGATTCCCTGTTGTTGTTTTATATATTTTTTTCATTTCCCTGGAAATAAATGAGAATATAGGGTTCTGATATTCTTTCTAAAGTTCTTTTCTTCACTAAAGAACCTAACAGAAGGTCCAGACATAATCTTCCAAAATTATGTGTCTTCTTAAACCCTCTATAAATCATGCAAACACACATACCCGCATTTAGCCATTCAATTGCACGATAAATTCCAATAAAAATATTTTCCCTGAATACAAAATATAAAATTCAAATATATACAGCTTAATAATTGTCACCTAATAGTACCAAGATTTTTTTACTCTCCAAAAAATGCAAGTTTCTGGTATAAGTAGCAAGGATCCTTCCTATGAAAATATCTATTCTCCCTGCTCTTGAAAAATATCTGGGTTTTTTATTTTGTTTTGATTTGTTTGGGGGCCACACCTGGCAGTGCTCAAGACTTATTTAGAAATGATCATTCCTGGAAGTGCTTGAGGAATCATACGGATACTGAGAATTGAACCCGGTTAGCATCATACAAGGCAAGCACCCTACCTCACTACACTCTTTCCAGCCCTCTCAAACAAACAAAAAAATATTTTAAAGCATTTTTAAAGTATACAAACATCCTTCATGCAAGTCACAAAGTATAGAACAAAACCCCACAATATTCCTCGAGATATTATGCTTTTGCACTTGCTTTTTAAACTCTCCACAGCCAAGTTTGAAAGCCTCTGTGTTATAATCTGCCAAGATATTTTTATTGGGGAATTATCCAGAACATAGATATTGAACCTCTTTCACAGAATTACCTAAGCCAAATTGTCATTCTGGAAGCTTGTTTTAACAGATGTCACTTGCCAGTAAATGCTGCACATGTTACATCTACAATATAATTTAATGATGAAATGAAAGAAATGGCATTTATTTGCATTATTCACAATGTAACAAAAATAATTGTTAATTTCCAATTATTTTCTAGCATCACTGTGAATCATTTCTATTACATTTTTTTTTCTTGGAATCTAATAGAAGACTTCCTACTTCATTGGCAGTCTTGACATCTTTGGGGGAAAATATAGCACTTACCATGTATTCATGTGTGCTGTGACATAGTTTGTAATAAATTGCATTTATAGGGTGATGTATTGCCTATCCCACACACTCTAAAAGTCCAGGTTCTGGAGCTACACTGCCTGAACTTCAATCCCATTTCAAACTCCGAGTAACTGTATGTTATCTACCTTTCCAAAATTTAATTAAGTTCTCTGAAAAACAAACTTTTAAAGCGCCTGCTTTATAGGGCTGTGATAAAAATGAATTAATTAAAGATAGATAAGGAATTGAAATCCAAATTGGAAATCTAGTAACTGCCCAGCATAGGTAGCCATCATTCTAATCATCACATGAGAATGATTTTTACAACACGCATACAGTGATAAGATACTTGGGCGTGGAATAGCAAGATATTCCCTAAGCACAAAGAGAGTCCACCATGAAGCTGAAGTTTCTAATCAGGCCATTTAATTTCAGGAAATATAATACCGGTCACCCAACCAGTAAAAAAAATATTCACTAAATATGAAACTTCGACTTACTACTGAACATGCAATAGAAAACTAAGCCTGATTCCCAGGTCCCTGCTCCAAAGTGACTTAGACCCTCTTACAGGAGGAGAAGGAGGAGGAGGAGGAGGAGGAGGAGGAGGAGGAGGAGAAGGAGGGACAGTAACAAGTAAACAAATCTAGGTGTAATGTAATCTCCAATAATGGCATTTTGTCTCCAAATGGTACTAAAAGAAGGTGGCAGGTTAATGCTTAGAGATAATAGTAGGGCAGGGGTAGAGGGTAGAATTTAGGGTGGTAAGGGAAAACTAACCTAATAGGGCGACTTTTTTTTGGGGGGGGGGGTTGGATTTTGGGCCATACCCAGCGGTGCTCAGGAATAACTCCTGGCAGTCTGCTCAGAAATAGCTCCTGGCAGGCACTGGAAACCATATGGGACACCAGGATTCGAACCAACCACCTTTGGTCCTGGATCGGCTGCTTGCAAGGCAAACGCCACTGTGCTATCTCTCCCGGCCCAGGGTGGCATTTTTTTTTAATTACTGTGGTTAAACACAATGGTTACAAGGTTGTTTTTAATATAATTGGGGTTTTATTTTTTCCATAGTTACAAAGTTGTTCAGAGTGTGTTTCAGTCACAATATACAACACTTTCACCAGGCCATATTTCCCACCACCAATGTCCTGTTTTTCTGTCTCCAATGCAGCCATTTGTCTTCTCTCTCCTCGCCCCCCATCCCCCACATTTTAGGTTCTGTCATTCGCAATATTCTTACTGAAGGGGTATCATGCATATCACTGGCCCTCCTTTCAGAAGTCAGTTCTTGTCCAGAATTATCATTTCCAATTATGAATGTCACAGTGGTCCTTCTCTGCCCTAACTGCACTCTCCCACTCTTTGTGGTAAGCATCCAATCATGGACTGATACCCGTGACCCTCATTTCTATTGTCTCTGAACACTATTACCAAAATATCTTTTTTTTTAAGGGGGTGACATTTGGACTAAGATCTAAACTGTCTAAACAGAATTTCCACGAGTGGCCTGGAGAATGAGCTTGTCAAGCTTCGAATACTGTTAGGAGGGAACCACGTTGGATGGACCAAGAAATTAAAAGAGCTTGGGTAGAGAATATAAGGTGTAGGGCACACAGTCTTGTGCCAGATCCAGAGTTTGAGTTCCACCTGGACTCCTGAGCATGAAGGGATGCATCCCCAGAAGTTCCTGAGCATCTTTATATGTCCCTAAGAGTCCTTGGCATGCAAAGATAAGACCTTAGCCACGTTGAAATCTTGACTCTGGTACTCAAATAAATGTTGCTGCAAATCACATTGCTAGTGTTAGGCCCACAGTGTCTCTGCTTGCTTATTTGATTTGATAGTATAGCAGAGTCACACCTTACAGAGATGTGGGGTACAGAACTGGAACTGAGAAGTTCCTGGCCATTTAGATGTGTCCTGGAATGAAGGCACCAGAAAATCACCATACGCAAGAAGGGTCGATCTTGCAGCAATTTAGTGAAAATAAGCTCTCATGGGATCAAATATATATAGCTCAGGGTCCACTTTTTTCTACATTTCCGTTTCCTACTTGTTTACCAGGCTCTGGTCTGCAGTTTCATCCCTGCTTTACATCACAGAACCTTCCAGTAACCTCTAAGTAATTCAATTTGACAATCACTCAAGATCCCGCCTTGCATAAGATAAAATTAAGCCTCGCTCCTATGATGCTTTATAGGACTAACCCTGCATACACTTTGGTGTGTCCTCTGCTAGACGACCCTGAGTTAACATAACAAAACAGGGGATGAAAAACAACTCCCAATTTCCAAACAAGGCATGTAAAATTAAAATGTTAAATATTAATTTTAATCTTTTTAAATGAAATAATTTATAGTTTATATAGCTAATACTTAATCTAAATATGCAGATAATACATAATTGTATTGAATTTTAATATTAAAAAATATTTCAAATATAAATACTAAAGACAACTTTAGTGTCTATTCAGAAATAATTACAGGGGGCCCGGGAGATAGCATGGAGGTAAGGTGTTTACCTTTCATGCAAAAAGGTCATCGGTTCGAATCCCGGTGCCCCATATGGTCCCCCATGCCTGCCAGGAGCAATTTCTGAGCATGGAGCCAGGAGTAACCCCTGAGCACTGCCAGGTGTGACCCAAAAACAAAAAAAAAAAAAAAAAAAAGAAATAATTACAGTAAACAAATTTCTCCAGATGACCATTTCCACTTCTGTCTCTTCTATTTCTCCACCACACACCCCCTTACTTGGAAGCAGTTAGATTCTAGCATAGCAACCTGCCCCTATGCTCACAGGACTACCAAAAGCAGAAAATAAATTCTTTGCTTATAAAATTGAGCTGTCTGACTAATTTTAAAGACCAGTAAGTATTTTGGTTTTGGTTTTGGTTCTTGGACCAAAACCCATACTGGTGCTCAGAGTTTACCCCTGTACTTGGTATCACTTCTCTTTTTTTTTTTTGTTTTGTTTTGTTTTGAGTTTTTTTTAATAATATTACAAGCATGTTTGAAGTTGGGTTTCAGTCATAAAAAAGAATACCCCCTTCACCATTACAATATTCCCACCACCAATGCCCTCCTTCTCCCTCCTCCCCCACTCCCTGCCAGTATTCTACACAAGCATCCTACTTCTCTCACTCATTAGTTATTTCTCTAACTACACTTACCACTCTTTATGGTAAGATTCATCTCATAGTTTAGGAGACTCTGTGAAGTGCTGGGGATGGAATCCAGATCAGTTGTGTGCAATGCAAGAGCCCTGCCCACTGTACTAAGATTTTGGCTTACCACTCATTTACTGAACTTGAAATGGAGGTCAGTTAGGCAGGATTCAAAAAAAAACTTCCATTATTGAAGCTGACTTAAAGAAATGTTCTCTAACAGATTGGAAGGGCATCAAATCTCTGATCTGATTCCACTCTTTTAATTCAGTAAAACTGAAAGACTTGCAGTTCTCTTACCATGTCTCCATTACTTCTTTGAATAATGGATGCTTAAGCTTTACCTCATGCAACATTTACTTTTGTGCATTCAGTAATTTCTTTTCATGATATTTTATTTGAGAGAAAAAACAACTCCACCCAAAGATGCTTAGCATCCAAAGTTAGACATGATGACGTTCTAGTGTTTTTTACTTAGTAAATATGCCCTGAAACAATCACTTGTTTTGCTGGATAAAAAAATCTACTTTACATTTTCCTTCATAGTGCATTTATCAAGTCAAGTAAGATGTAAGGTTACACCTATGTAAGTGAAAATTACAAATGTCCATATAATGGCTAGTTATTATAAAAAGAGATTATATTGATATTTTTCTAATTTGAAGACGGAAAATAGGAAATAATTGCATAAAAGCAGCCAAATACCTGAAATTTTTTTCTTTATTTTGGGGAAAATTCCTCTCTAAACCCCTGTCTGCCTCACCTCCCTCTTTAGTCTTTTATTGGGGTTAAGAGTAATCATTGCATGATTATATATATTATTGAAGCATTATAGTGAAATTTCTCTATCCCTTTGATAATTTCTCTATCCCTCTGACACTCTGAGTAATAAAAATATTAGACCGATTAGCAAAATATATACATATATATACTTTTTATATGTTACTTTTATATACCGCATTTTCCGGCGTATAAGATGACCGGTGTATAAGACGACCCCCTAATTGTGCAGTTAAAACATAGGTTTAGGCCTATATTTGCTGTATAAGACAGAATGTTCCTGTGCTGCAACTGTATCTTCCACAGTGAGCCAATCACAACAAGCAAAGGTCCAAAGGGTATACTGTAATAGACTTCCTCTCTGACTCTGGCCCATTTTAGCAGGCTTTTGACAGTATAGATTTGGGTCCAGAACATTGTCTAATTTGCTTGCATCAAAAGCCTGCTTGGATTAGCTGAGTTAGAGAGGCAGTCTTGCTGTGATTGGTGCAGGATCGAGTTGGAAAATTCGTTTTGTGGCAATATTCAGACAATTTTCGTTTAGCGGTATATTGAAACATTTTTCAGGATATACTCAGCGTATAAGACGACCCTTGACTTTCGGTTAACTTTTTATTTGTTTCAAAAGTTGTCTTATACGCCGGAAAATACGGTATGTTTTTATGTGAAATATTCTACATGCACTTAAACTTTGAAGTTTGTAGGAAAACCCAAGTTGTTTTTCTGAGTAAAGTAAAGCAATCATACAGTGGTCAGAGGCCTTAAGGAGAGAAGTGAGTAATTCATATCACAACAAACGTGCTTTTTAAATAAGTTTGTACAGCAGATGGAGAATTTGCTTTTATGGCAAAGTTATTTTTAAAGAAGGTTCTGGATCTCAATAATTACCTAAGAACCTTGCTCAAGATGATTTTAAGACAAGGTGACAAATTTTTTGAAAATCATTTCTGAACATTTTAAGGGAACCTGATGTTTTGGAGAATAAAGTGGTGGTAGAATCTAGCCTACACTATATAATATTGAATTGTAGATATTTTTTGTCCCCCCATTCACAATACAGACCAGGCAAAGGGCCTTGTTTGAGGTGTTTATGGCAAGCATTTACTGTACCTCCTCTTTCTATACAGTCAGTATAAAGAACACAGCCTGTGGTAACCATTGGAAGGCCTTATCTTTTCTTTTCTTTTTTTTATTATATATATATATATTATTTTTATAGAGTACAGGCCAGTGTGGGGTGGGGTGGGGAGGAAAGACACTTGGGATATTGGTGATGGGAATGTTGCACTGATGAAGGGTTTTGTTTTATATATATATACGAATTGTAGATATTAAAAAATTTTGTAGTGGGAGCCGGGAGGTGGCGCAGGAGGTAAGGTGCCTGCTGCCTTGCCTAGGACGGACCACGGTTCCATCCCCCGGTTCCCATATGGTCCCCCGTGCCTGCCAGGAGCGATTTCTGAGCGCATAGCCAGGAGTAACCCCTGAGCGTCACTGGGTGTGGCCCAAAAACCAAAAAAAAAATTGTAGCAAACAAATTGTATGTCAATAAATGTGTTAAAATAATGTAAAAAAAGAATAAAGAGAAGCAAAGTTCTCTAGGTTTCACCTTTTCATACCTGAAACAGTGACACAAAAACCACCCCACCCACCATGATGATAGATGATAAATAGGAAGGCAAAGCAAGAAGTGTTTGATCAGAAATATGTTTCCCCATGACATGACATTTAGTTAAGTTGTCAAAGAAGAAATAGGTATTAATTGGCTATGAAAGGGGTGTGGGATAAATAAGAAGCCACTTTCTACCCTCCCTTCACTCTGACCCCAGGAAGAGAAGACCCAAGTAGGCCTCTCAAAGACTACAGGGAGGCTACAGGAAAACCAGAAAGTATAAAGACTCAAGAGGCTGGATCTCATAGTAGGCACTCGCAGGATACATCAAGATTTGAGACTTCAACTCAACATCAACAATGATCTGGGGGCCAGCTTCATAGCATAGCAGTAGGGTGTTTGCCTTGCATGCAACTGACCCAGGATGTACCGGGTTCAATCTCTGGCATTCCATATGGTCTTCCAAGCCAGGAGCTATTTCTGAGCACATAGTCAGAAGTAACCCCTGAGCATTACCAGATGTAGCCCAAAAACAAAACAAACAAAAATTGAAAAAAAAAAAACCCCAAAACATTTACCTGTATGCACCAGCACCACCAGAAGGAGCTTCCCTGGCCCAATTCTATTTTACTCTTTGTACTTCCTGTGCTAATACCCTTAGAAGCAATCACAAAATTCCTCAGTCACAGGGTTAACTTCCTTCCAATTCCATGATGAACCCATATGTTCCAACAATTCTCCCTCCCTCTGTCCGTAGTCTAATCTTGGTTACAACTGATTCTTCTAGTGTCCTACTTCATGTTGAAGTTATTAAATATTTTCGAACATATGAGCATTCCCCTATCACATTTATGCCTCATGTCTAATACAAAATAGGAAAAAATGAATATTAAAGTCATGCTAAATAAAATTTAAGGGCCAGAGCTATATGTAGTACAGTGAGTAGAGTACTTGCCATGCATGCAATAAATCTGGCTTTGATCCCTGGCATCTATATGGTCTCTTGAGTCCCACCGGGTTTACTCTCCGAGCACAGAAACAGGAGTAAGTCTTGGTCACTGCTGGGTATATCCCCAAACCAAACAACAACAAAGTCGTGCTAAATAAAATTGTTTAATTAGTTTCATTACTATGTTATCTTTCAATTTACATAAAAAGAATCAGCATTCTATATTTAGCTCTTAATATAATAGTCATTTAAATTATTTCTATAAAAGTTAAATAGTATCTGAAAATCATGACTTTTTTATTGCAACTAATTTTCCAATTAAAATATGTCTAATAGAGGCCGGAGAGATAGCATTGGAGGTGGGGCATTTGCTTTTCATGCAGTAGGTCATTGGTTCAAATCCTGGCATCCCACAAGGTCCCCCGTGCCTGCCAGGGGTGATTTCTGAGTGTGGAGCCAGGAGTAACCCCTGAGCACTTCCAGGTGTGACCTAAACCCCCGCCCCAAAAAAATGTGTCTAATAAGAATTTCACAAATTTTTATTCTTACAAAAATATCACCTACAATATGTTACAGCTCTAGCATTCCCTTCTGCAAATTAAGAAATATAATTTATCTGGAAAAGAGAGGCCGGTTTCCACCGTTTTTAATGAGTTATTTAAGGAAATAAAGAATAAATAATGAAGGATAAGTTACATAGAAGTTACCATTAAGAATTTGTTTTTCGGGCCTGGAGAGATAACACAGTGGCGTTTGCCTTGCAAGCAGCCTATCCAGGACCAAAGGTGGTTGGTTCGAATCCCAGTGTCTCATATGGACCCTCATGCCTGCCAGGAGCTATTTCTGAGCAGACAGCCAGGAGTATCCCTGAGCACCACCGGGTGTGGCCCAAAAAACTTTAGTTGGATACCTAATCAGTTGTCATATTTTTTAACCTTCAATAGGGTTAATCTTACCATTCTTGATGTATACATTCATTCAAATCTCACCTAAAATTTAAAAATATAATTTCTTTTCTTTATTTTCTATATTATTGTGGCAGAGTTCTCAAGTATTTGCCTAGTTTGGGCCACATTCATGTGTGATATGTGCAGCTTTTCCTCTGAGCAAATGCAGCCATAAAAGCAAAGATGAGGGGCCAGAGAGATAGCATGAAGGTAGGGCATTTGCATTGCATGCAGAAGGACGGTGGTTCGAATCCCGGCATCCTATATGGTCCCCTGAGCCTGCCAGGTGCGATTTCTGAGTGTAGAGTCAGGAGTAAGCCCTGAGCGCTGCTGGATGTGACCACAAAAAAAAAAAAAAAAAAAAAAAAAAAAAGATGAGGGGCAGAAGTGAGTGATAGCACCGCGGCAGGACGTTTGCTTTGCATGCGGGTGACCCAGCAGGGACCCAGGTTCTATCCCTGGCATCCCATAACCTGCCAGGAGCGATTTCTGAACACAGAGCCAGGAGTAAACCCTAATTACTGCCAGGTGTAGCCCAAAAACAACAAACAGAAAAAAAAAGCCACAAAGATGAGTTGGAGAGATAGTACAGAGGGTTAGGGTTTGCCTTGCATGCATTCGATTTAGATTCAATCCAGAGGACCCCATATGATTCCCTAATCCCTGTAGCAGTAATCCCTAAATCCAGAACCAGGAGTAAGGCCCGAGAACAGTTGGGTGTGACTCACATAATCAAACAAACAAAACTGCAAAGATGATATGCAGCTTTTAACATATTCCATTATGATTCAAGAGCTATTTTTGAAAACTCTGAAATATACCTGTTACATTAAAAAGCTGTAGGAACCAGAAAGATTGTACAGGAGATAGGATGCTTTACTGGCATGCTTCTTATCCTCGGTTCAACCCCTGACACCTTCTTTGGTCTCCCAAGCCCACTGGGATTGATTTCTGAGCATATAGACAGGAATAAAATCATATGGATTGTCATTGACTAGTCCCCAAATGGGAAGAAGCAAAGGAGAGAAAAGGAAAGAAAAGATAATAATCTGTAGATTATTTTCAGAGAGGATATATTTGATATCTTAAACATTGATCAAATCATCGATACTAATTTAAGATATTTCTTTTAGAAACCTCTCTAGTTTTCTCCCAAATTTTTCATACCTCCTGCACCTTATTGACTTTGGCAACCCAGACAAATCTGTAGAGATTAGAAAAAGCTAAAATGCAGGTAGAGATTAGAGAAAAAGCTAAAATGCAAGAGCACCAACTTATTTCCTTAATTACTGAACAAAGTACAAGGACTCACCAGGGGAAAATAAAATACCTTCCTTTATTAACTAGACAAATACAATAGAAAAATTATGGTTTCTAAGCAATGTTTATCTAGCAGTAACTCCTGAGCATATTTATTCCTACTAGACAAGAATGGATAATTGCACTCGAGGTAAGATGATAATATTAAAAAAGGATAAATTAAAAATACTAGTAATTAAATATTGCCCATGAAATGAAGCTAGGTCTAATTAGACTTGGTAAACAATAAAAGGAACTCATATTAAGTTGTCCAACCAAAGCACAGGTTCTCATCTGTGTGATTCTTAGCTGTAAAATCGATTGTTTTCTTGTCTATATGTCAGCCATTAAAATAAATTTTGCCTTCTCTGGTTATTGTTCATCACAATGAGACACCAGGGCTTGACAAAAAAAAAAATTTAAATTGTTTTGCTTCACTAAGTTTATACCCCGGTGACTGTTAAGTTGTAATTTAGCCAAATTGCAGGAGGCAGGGTAAAAAGGTAATAAACAACATAGGTTTGTTCAGATTTAGGCAATTTGTGTTTCTTTTGCCTAGCGTAGCTTGATCCTACCCACAGTCTCTGAGAAACAGTCTCTGAGAACTGCCCAAACTAAAGACACTATTAATTTAGAGTTTTGAAATAGAATGATTTTGATTCAAAAGGATCTCTCTTCTGTTAGCTCTCTATTCTCCCTGCATTATGTGTTGCACACTGAAATTTAGAGACAGAAGCAGGTGACATCACAAAAGCGATTGGTCTGTTTTTATTCTTTCTTAGACATGTTCCTTTCCATTCTGAAGATTCAGGTAAAGCCATTAAAAAAAAATAACCCACTGGGGCATTGAAATGGTTAACTATAATTCAAATGCCTATGTTCATGTAGAATTGAATCATTAAAAAAATAAGCAACACCTTAAATGCCTAAAAATACAATTATGTTTAACAATACATGAAAGAAAACACTTCAGTGGATCTTAAATCTAGCTAGATAATGAGATTTCAGAAAACATCAACAATTAGGATACTGGGAAGAAGAAAAATAAATTTAGCTACGGTTCTATGATTGCATGTTTAAAGTCACATACATGCAAACACACATTCAGAAACACTGGAAAATGTTATTTATTTTGAAAATGTCATGCTTAGGTACCATCTCTTTCAGTGAGAAACAGAATTTGTTTTCTAAGAAAGGGTGAAAGCCATTTACCCAATCAGTGACACAAGACAGAATCTCACTGATTCTAAAAAGTCAGGGAGAATATGAAAATTGGAACTATTTGTTTTCAGTGCCTATTAGCCCCAAATGCACTGAACAGTGGTGTCAGCAAATGACAGAGAGATAAGGGACAGACTAAGAACACCTCATGTGGAAAAAATTGCATTAGTCAAGGGAACAATATTCCTCAAATACTGCTGAGAGTAGGATATTAAAAAATAGAATTTGAACAAGGAGAGGGTGAAAAGAGGCCTTAAGTCCTGCTGCTAGACTCCCTGTCACTGTAAAATTTAAATACACATTAAAATTGGGGGGATATAAAGATATATCTTTGGGAGGAAAAAATAAATCTATCTGATACATGTGGAGATTAATTTCTTCCGTAAAGAAAGATGAAAATTGCCTTTGTACAAAAAAAATATATCAGTATCCTAAGTCCAATACCAGGTTAAATTATATTCATTCAGTGTCCTTCATGCAGAATCACAGAGCTGCATTAGGATAGAATTGTAGGAATTATCCTTTTATTATTTTTTTTACTCTTTTGGTTTCTAAAAGGCCAAGATCAAAGAGAAGATCCCATCAAATCCATTCAAATAAAAACAGAAATTGTTGGGGGCTGGGAGGAACTCAAAGAGAAATTACCTCTTCCCTTCAGTACAAAGCACTGTCAGAGAGAATTTGCCATGTTTTGATCCACTTTAATACTCTACCTATCATTCAAGTGGGTTGGTTGATTTGGAGAGAAAAATTTAGATGGACTATAATAAGAAGGGAATTGTGTGTGTGTGTGTGTGTGTGTGTGTGTGTGTGTGTGTGTGTGTGTGTGTGTGTTTTTAAAGAGGCCTTTCAGAGATGGAAGATAAAGCCACTCATTGTATGTGCACCCCTCCAAAGTTGGGACCACCCCGAAGTCCCACCAGTCTTTGCTGAGGGCTATCATTGTGCTTATTTATTCCTGTGCATCATCCTGTAATGGCCCCACAGAGATGATCTTCTTTCAGCGCCATCTGCTCCTAGAAAAAACAAGAGCATACACTACACCTGTTACAAGTGTCCCCACATTTAAGCCTTTTTTCCAGGCAAAGTGGTAAACTGTGTTTGCAGGAAACAGGATTCACCAGCAGATTGGGAGAGACAAATGCCGCTTCTTGTCTATTTTCATCAAGTCACTAACTGATGCTCAGATTGGAAAAGTGAATAAATTGGCCACCGCGAGTGATCTGTAAGGGCATGTCAGGGCTTAACACCCATAGCGAAGCGAGTGACTCTTTAAGTCAAACTGTCTTGGGCTTTGCTTTCTGCTGAATTAATTCCTTCCAGAAATATGGTCTGGCATGAATATTTGTGATGAACAACTTTAAGAAATACTTGCATAATATTAGCACTTGTAAAGTATATCTGAATTAATTTGATAAATATTTATGAAGACCCTCTTAGGGCCAGGAATTCCTTTGACCACTGAAAAAAAAGGCAGTTCTGATATTCATCAAGGCAAAAATTTACATTTCTCTACTTCTATTCCCAGCCCTTGAATAGTGTACTCTTTGCATTTATCAATTTCTCTCTCTGAGAATAACCCAGAAGCAATGCTGACTTTGAGTCAACTTTTTAAAAACCCCTCAGAGATAGAATTTTTTATCTAAACACCCCCAAAGGCAACTCCTATATTAAAAAGCCCCAAGAAAACTACATTGATTAAAAAAAAAAAAACTTTCCTATTCTAAAAAAAAAAAGTACTATCATCTTATGCTAAATATGTTGTTTTCTTTTAAACCTGCAGTTTCACCACAGACTTTACTTGCCAATGCATCACACAAAGAAATATTTATTAACATCCATTAGAGCCTCTATATTATATTAGATGTGTAGGAGGAACACAAAAGATCTTAATATATCAGATTGGAAGCAATAATATTTTTTTAAAATCACACTATTCCAGACATCTATCTCAACTGAGTTCCTCTTGGGTCTTATCTGGTCACATATTCTCCAGAAGCAGTTAGATAATAACTTAATCTCAAAATGTGTGTCACTGACCATGAATCCAATATGAATTTACACAAGGGTAAAAACAACATGGACTGGATTAATCAAGGCATATTTTATAGGGAAGGGAGGATTTGGTTCTGGCTTTTAAAGAAGGGAATAACTTCCACAAATAATAGAAAAAGGAATGATCATCCAAAAAGAAGAGATTACAGTTACCAGGAATAACAGTATAAACAAATACATAAGGATTTACTGGTTGGTGTGGGGAAAAAAACCACCTTCCCTATGGATATTGGACCAACAACACTATATGGGCACAGGTATAAGTACATGAATGTTAGCTTTTGTATAACTGAGTGTATGTTTCACCTCTTGTGCACAGATTACATGCATCTGACTGAAAGACAAGCAAGATAATATGATCCATGTATAATGCATCCATACGGGATTGCTTTGTGGGGAATAATAACCATTTCAGATCTCCATGCCTTGCTAATAGACATCATAAAGAAAAATCACTCATTTTCTCAGCCCCCAATTATGGCATTTAAAATGTCTCTCTCCCTTTTGAAGAGACAGCCTTAGAAATAAATTAGTTTCTTGTCTATTAAGAAAACGTGTGAACCTTTCCCCCTTTTCATTTGATAGGAGAAATTTGAGAGAGGAGAGAGTAGACTATACTCGAATACTGATTAATCTAAATTAATTGCCACCTCACAAGAAACTTATCGAAATACTGTTAAACACTTCCCACTAAAGATATTTGCCTAATGCAGGACAGCAGTCCTGGAATGCATAAATTAGACTACATTAATAAAGTGATGTACAATATTAAAAATTTCATCAAGATGTAGCATAAACTGACAGGACATCCTAGCCCTTATGTTCAGATACAGTCAGTACCTATTATGCTGCTTGCAAAAGCAGGCACCTTTGGAGGCAATAGGAAATGCAAAGATTCATTGATGGACATTAGGTCATTTAAAGGCCTTTGTGGCCTTTGCATTTATCAATTTTTCTCTCTGAGAATAACCCAGAAGCAATGCTAACTTTGAGCCAACTATGTATGAGGAAAATTTCTACAATCTAAGAGAAAACTCACTTTTCCCTTCATCCAAGGAAGAGATACAAGACCTCCATGAATCATACTCATGACAGATATAAAGTTGTCTTAGGGGGAAAAGAAATACGGGAAAACAAGCCAGATACCTGAGTTGTAAGCTATTATGTGAGTCCACCTGCTTTCTTTATTAAACACAGATCCCTAAGTGTTTGAAGCTTTCAGTGTGGACTCTAATATATCTGACCTGGGAGTAAAGGGGAAAAATCATAGTGAGGTCCAATGCATTATAAATGTTAGGGTCATGTTCATTAGAGTTCCTAATTGGAAAAAAGAAAAGTATAAATATTGCAAATTCTACCTTAATGAAGATAAGATTTTATCCTCTTGGGCAGAATTACAAGGAGAACTGACTCACTAAAACCTTACTCCAAAGTTCAGTTGATATGTGGTAGTTACAGGCTCTTGGGCAAGTATTCATTTCTTTAGAAGCATTGTGGGGCCAGAGAGGCAGTACTGTGGGTAAGGCACTTGTCTTGCACAACGCTAATCTTGGATTTCTGGCATCCCATATAGTTAGTTCTCTGAGCACCAATAGAATTGATGTCTGAAGGCAGAGCCAGGAGAAAACTCTGAGCACTGACATATGTGGTCCCCAAACCAAAAGACAAAATAATATAAGCCTGGTAATAACAATCCCGACCTTTGTGGTGGTTGTAAAGGTTTAAATCTATTTAAAGTCTTTAGAATGGACTTAAAAACACTAGCATTTTATGGTGGTGGGGCACTTCTGTATAGCTTAAATCATAAATCCTCAGCTGCCTGCATGAGCCTAGATAATATTTTTCATGGAAAACAAATGCACAGAAGGGCTGGATTACTTTCTAAGGTCATACAATAAGAAATGGGTCTTGGAAATGAACTCACGTGGTCTAGCTCCCAGACTTAAATCTGCAAATTTAATCTATACTTTAGTCATCATTTGAGAGGAGAGTGGTAGAAAACAAGATATCATTTGGTGTACTTTGTTTTGGTGTTCTTTTGTTTTGCTTTGTTTTGCTTCAGTGCTTCTGGAAGCAGTTGGGGTTGGAAGTGAGGTGAAAGGGTGTTTAAATATCTGGGAACAAAAAACCCTAAAAGGCAAGCTGTTTATCTGCTTTATAACTGTTGTAATCCCCTGATGTCTAAACCAAAAAAGAACCTGACCCATAGCACCATATATTCCCATGTATGAGACAACTGGGCATATAAGACTACCCCCTACTTTTCCTGTTAAAATATAGGGTTTGGGCTATATCCATCATATAAGACTACCTCTCTTTTAATGCACACCAAATGGAAATTAAAAACGTCAGAGAAAAAGAGTAGAACCCTCAAAAGTTAACAGTATATGTTTAATAAAGCTAGACTTTGGTGTGCCAATCATCATTTTACATTTGTTATTTTAGTGAATGACTTGTGATTTTTTTTTAATTGTGATCTACCTTGAGAGCAGGGAGAGGGGCACCTCCAAGAGCAGCTGGCTGGGGTGCAGTGATTAATAGGACAACTAGAGGGAGACAGAGCTCCTCCTCTCTGTCCCATAAACGCAGAACAGAGGATTGAAGCACCGGAAAGCAGTATACCAGCAATGACACCAATGATATCCGGCGGATGGATAGGATGCAGTGCTCTGTAACTCCTCTGTGTGCCCTGAAAGATGAATCAGGACAAGCAGAGGACTGAGTGATGACACCTGGCAGCTGGATGGGATGTGTCCATAAGAGGGGGGTGGATCACTCGTCCCTGAAGTTGGAATAAGTTTCAGCATGACTTAAGTTTTTCATGGGTTAAAAAAAAGTTGTTTTATATGCCAGAAAAATACAGTAAGTTGGCTATAAATGGTGAGTATATAGCATCGCCTCAGCTGTGTATAATACACCATTTCTTATATAGGACAACATGTGTCTGTCAGGGGAGGGAAAAATAAGTAAAGAGGTTATTTTGGAAAAGTCTGCAAATTATGTTGTTAGAAGCATCCTTAGCCAGAGAAGAAGGAAGACGTTTAGGCCATCCAGGATGCTTCCCTTTTTGAATCAGACTGTGATTCTTAGAAGCTCCTGCGAAAGACAGATATGAAATAACTTCATGGGAGTAGATACTCAATGCCAAGCTATTTCATAAAATAAGTGCATTTATGTCAGGGAGTGCAGAGGATTTCCCAGGGGTCACTGGTGTCAGATGAGAATCATCCCACAGTGTGCAATATGCAAGAATTTGGGCCGTGTTTGCAGGGGGAGATACAGAGATAGAGCCACCCTTCCCTACTCCAATTAGCCTTTGTCTGCTCTTACAAGCAAGTTCTTGGTTACTATGAAGTATTGATCTTTAATGGGGAAAAAGTAATAGCAGCAGGTAAGGAAGAGGTTGTCAAAAAAGTGACATTTGAGGAGTTTAAGAGGATACAAAATCTAGGAGGTTTTGTTGACCTTGTCAACTTCCCTACCTCTAGTCTTCATCCTTCCCTGACTACCAGCATCCTCGGGCTCTCCTTGTGAGGGCTACATCAGCTGTACTAATAGATACTTCTCCTTTTTTTTTTTTTTTTTTTGGTTTTTGGGCCACACCCAGTGACGCTCAGGGGTTACTCCTGGCTATGCGCTCAGAAGTTGCCCCTGGTTGGCCTGGGGGACCTTATGGGGCACGGGGGATCGAACCGAGGTCCGTCTAAGGCTAGTGCGGTAAGGCAGGCACCTTACCTTCAGCGCCACCGCCCGGCCCCAGATACTTCTCTTTGACCATTTTCAGAACAATCAGACCTGTGGAGAAAGGCATTACCAGGGCTTCCATTTCCATTGCCATTTCCAACACAGGAAAATGATGCAAAGGTTTTTAGGGATTATCCTCAACATTTCAGCAGTTTTCCCTCCTCTTTCCCCATATCATTTTCCTTCGTTTTTGTATACAAAAGGACAATTGTGGGGGGAAATCATTATTTCTAATTAATAAAAATTTTAATTGAATCATAGTGAGATACAGTTACAAGTTGTTCATGGTGAAGTTTTGGTCATGCAATGTTCAATACCAATCCCTTTACCAGTGCATATTTCCCACCACCAATGTCCCCAGTTTCCCTCTTTCCTCTGACCCTCAACCTACCTTATAACAAACACATTTTTTTCTTCTTCCTCTTCCTCCTACTCTTTTTTCTTTATTCTCTTTCTTTTTAGATTTTCTTCTTTCTCCTTTTCTTCTTCCTTTTACTTTCTTTCCTTCTTCCATTATTCTTCCTCCTTCTCCCTCTACTCTCTCTCCTACCTCTCTACTCTTTCTTTTCTCTCTCACATAAAACTTTTACCAAAGAAATATCATACCTATCTATAACTTTACCTCCTTTCAGCACCCAGTGTTTGTCCAGAGTGATCCTTTCCAACTATCATTGTCATAGTGGTCCCTTCTCTGCCCTAATTTTACTCTCCTACTCTTTGTGGCAAACTTCCTACCATGATCTAGTTCTCCTGGCTCTCATCTCTATTGTTTATGGTTTTGGCTGAGTAAAATGAGTCAGAGAGAGAGACATACATAGAATGATAGTACTCATTTGTGGGATATTTAAAAAAAATAATACTACTCTTGAAACAGATACTCTATTCAAGTGCCCAAATGATTCTTGAAACACATTATTTTATTTTTATCACTGAGAGCCAGGGGCATTGTGAAATTTTCAAAGTTACAAACTTTGCAGGTACAAAATAGGATTTAAACACTGTTCAAAAACCAACTTAAACCTCTATCCAGGAACTTTATGTTGCCTCCAAGGACAAGTCATCCTGCTGGACCTTGACAGCCAGCAGTGTTCATAGCATCCATGTTTATCATGGCCCCTGTAGAAGATATGTAAGGATCTATTTACAAGGAGACTAGTTACAAAAACTGGGGTGTTTGGGAACGATAAGAGGGAGTACTACTGGAATAACAGTAATGTGAAGAAGACGCTGATGGATAGTATAGTGCTGGAGTGTTTTTAGGAAACCATACCAAAAACAGTGCCTACATTTAATTTTCTTAGAAATAGATAGTGCTATAACCTAGCAATAACTAGAGCTGAATAACTGAACGATTTGTCTCAGGAACTGGAGAAGAATAGAAAGGGTGTGCAAAGAACTTCAAGATCTACACAAGAAAGAGGCCATGAAAAGTTGGTTTCTGCATCCACCCCTTTGTAAAATTGTGCCCTTCCATCCAGGACACATTCATTTTATAGAAGCCTAATTTCCAGCCCAAATCTTGCAATGGATCCATACTGCAGCCAAGCTAAAAGCATGCCCCAAATAGTTCTATTAATGGAATCCATCAAAGTTTCCCAAGACAGAGAACTGAGGGCAAGAGAATGGCAAGGGATTTCAGAAGGAATATCCATCACTTTGTTGAGTTTAAGATGTAGTTAAACAATTCCTCAAAGACAACTCTTTACCCTCTTCTTGGTTTGCCTTAAACCCAAGAAAACTCATCAATTTCACAAGGCATGATGTCTTTCACATCCCCTGGAGAGCAATGAAGTCATAAGTGAGGAAAGAAGCTATGCAAGGTAGAATCTCATCTATGCCTGTGCCTTGAATAAGGACAGATTCCAGTCCCAAATCACAACATTCCCTGAGATTTCCAGGTCACGATGATCCAGGACTGCAATGACACACTTAATGATCTGATCATAATATCATAAGGTGAGAATGTGAAAGGTAGACAGGGAAAAAAGGGCACAGGGTGTGAGACCAAGAGATATCCCATTTAACCCTTATTCAGCTTCTGTTCTTCCATTCTTTGATGGGTGGTCCAGTGTAGGATATAGAAGTATCAACACATATGCATGAAAGATGAGGATCCTAAGCAAAGTACAAACAGCCCTGGGCTGACAATTGGACATGTCAAGAGAGAAATTCCAATTGTTAACCTTTATTCATTTGAGCATTCTAAAGAAAAAGTTTGGTCAAGCTATTGAAATGCTGTCTACTTGCCTTCTAAAAATTCATCATCTCTGTTAAAAAATAAAAAAATAACTATACACAACAACCTTTTCCTATTATGGTCTCAAACTTGTATTGCTTTCCAAGTGCCTCTAGTACTATCAAGAATGAAAGACTGGGGGGCCCGGGAGATAGCATGGAGGTAAGGCGTTTGCCTTTCATGCAAAAGGTCATTGGTTCGAATCCCGGTGCCCCATATGGTCCCCTGTGCCTGCCAGGAGCAATTTCTGAGCATGGAGCCAGGAGTAACCCCTGAGCACTGCCGGGTGTGACCCAAAAACCAAAAAAAAAAAAAAAAAAAAAGAATGAAAGACTGAACATTTTCATTCACCTCAAGTTTTATCCCACTGCTATTAGACATGGCACAGCAATCAATATTGAATGCTATCAAAATATGTTTTTAGATTTCTTGATTTATATTCTTTCATGCTTTGATTTATGCTCACCATCAATCTCATAAAGTCAGCATGGAGAATATTGAAATGTCTTTTTTTTAGACAGGGAAATTGAGTCCACATAAAGTGAGCTTCTTGGAACTAGAAAGATTCTGCAGAGGGTAGGACACTTGCCCTGCTTCTAGACTGTTACTCCTCCCCACAACTTCCTATTTATCCCATCTGGTTGGTCTTTTGTTGGCAATTAATGTGTTGCCTGAGGGAAGGGGACAGAGGAAGATTCAGCAAGGATTCATGGAGAAAGCAGAGAAAAAGCTTCTGGGAAAAGGCTTAGCATAGAGGCTATATGAGGAATATGCACATAGCAGCTAGGGCTGTGAAATAAAGCTTAATAACTCCCAAAACATCATCTAACTGCTGTGGATCATTTCTCCACTGTTACCCTGAAAACTACAGACCCACAGGTTGAAGGCTACAGGTGCCAGGCCAAGCCAAGAAAGGCCTCACCACCACCCCCCATCCTAGGACTCTATACTGTATATTTAAATAACAGCTGGTGGCTGTACAGGAAATGGACTTGAGAACCCGAGAAGAACTCAGTGATGGTGAGTGCCAATTGTGCCCTGACTCTTTGGTGGGTAATTTTGGCTTTCTTAGCCTGGAGTGAGAATAGAGAGCCCAGGATGTTGGACCATGTGGAGCTTGATCTGAACATGGTGGAGACCCCTTCAGGTGAGACAGCAGGCAGTGAAGGGGGAAGAGCTGAAAGCTTGGAGCACTGCGCCCGTAGAGGCCTAGAACCAGGACCTTTCTTCTACAAAAAATGCTTTTTCTGAGGACCTCGGCCTCCCAATCTGCAGAAACTTATAGAGGCCACTGATTGGAAAAAGGCAGGAAAAAAACCTCATTGATGGCATACTAGTATCAGGTTGATGACCAATAGCCTCCAACTCGAATTCTGGCCCATACAACCTAAGCTGCTCTAAACTCCAGATGTGTGGCAGCCATGGCTCCAGCTTGGGACAGCCTGCAAGATGCAGAATTCCACAGAGCTAAACTATGTGGTCAGTCTGCACACCCTGGGGAGTCACCCACAGCTTACCAACGTCTGGACACCATGGTGATGAAGAAAGAGAAGAAAAAGTAGATGGAGAACAGAAGCCCAGTGAAGCCCAAGAGAAAAGCTGATATTTTCAAACTTCCTTCATCTTAACTGTGTTGTTTCGAGTTAAATCTCTTAACCCTATTTGCATTAGTCATTGTCTTCCTGGTTAATGTTTCCCAAATGTTATGGTGTTTTATTGTGTATCTTATTGTACCAGCTTATTTTCAAACTCTATTTTCTGCGGAAATGTTCTTGTAATTTTGTTTAGAGAAGTTTATGAAAAGTAACTTATAGATTTATAATGATGCTTGGTGTAATAGTGCTAAGAATTTCATAAGTATTCTGCAGAAAAGTTCTGTTTAAATGTTGTGATATGTGTAAGACTTGGAAAAGGCTGATTATTTTGAGAGGAATTGTGTACACTTTAAATTTTGTTGCTTTGTGTTATATTAGAGTTCCCGCCTTTGGCAGAGATCAGAAAAACAAAAGCTAATATTTTCTCTTTTTTCAATAAAGAAGGTGATAATGTTACCCCTCCATCAACTTCTTATATATCCCACCTGGTTGGTCAAACCTACCCACAGCTGCAAGGGGTTTGCAGTTGGTAATTAAAGCATTGCCTTCCAAGAGAGGATAGGAGAGGCAGAGAAAAGATGAAGCAAGGATGGTTGGAGAGCACCTGGAAAGAGGCTGCTTAGCTTAGAAGCCATTTGGAGAAATGCACATGGTGGTTAGGACCTTGAAATAAAACTGGATTTCTCCTAAAACTTCAACTGACCACTCTGGACCATATCTCTACCATTACCCTGCAACCTACAGATTCACCAGCAGAAGACTATAGGCACCAGGCCGAGCTGAGAAAGGTCTCACCTCTCCACCCTGGGACTCTATATTTTATATTTAAACAACTGATCCCAGTCACCACATACAGTTCTCCTAAATCCTTCCAGGAGTGAACCAAGGACTAAGCTATTATTAAAGCTGAGAGTATAGCAGTCCTGTCTAAATTGACAGCAAAGATCAGCGCTCAGTGGCTGCACTGTTGTCGGAGACCCACTGAACTTCACTCCCATCTCCAATCCCAACCATCAGCCCAACCACCTCAAGTTCATTGTACAGCAGGCACAGACACATGAACCTTTTTTAATGCTCTTCATTCAAATTTATTCCATTCAGCCATATCCAGGACATTCCTCCTCATATCTGGATGAAGTCCCTCCATGACTCTCAGGCCTTCCTTCAAACACATTCTCAAAGAGATCTCACATGGCTACCCTGTACAGAGAGACCTCACTGTCCATCATAACCACTAGTCTCTGCTTGTGCTCCTTCAAACCACTCATCATAGAAATGAGTATTACATGGTTATTCTTTCTATTAGCTTCTAGAGGAAAAGCTCTATGAGAGCAGGATCATACTTTATTGAATTCACCCGTCTTCCAACATCTAGTCTACATAATATACTTGTCAATACGACTAATTGCATATTTAGATGGTTTTTATCAAAAAGTGCCTATTTATTCTCTCCCTATAGGCTCTGTTGAGAGAAGTTACCACATTCATTTTTGCTGACTGCTGTGCAACACAG
>PVKC010011872.1:0-24249 GCA_004027635.1 Crocidura indochinensis | reverse complement strand
TCATAAAGTTTCTGAGCTGTTGTTTATCTTTGAAGCCATGTATACTTCCTTCAAACCTGAAAGTGAGTCTGTAGTATTCTTGGTGAAGCATTCATTTCATTGAGTTTTGTCACTATATCCCACCACTGCCTTCTGGCCTTGAAGGTTTCTTGTAACAGATCTGCTGTAAGTCTTAAGGATGCTCCTTTATATGTAATTTTCCTTTTTGACCTTGCTGCTCTTAGTATTCTATTCCTATCTGTGTTATTATTCATTATGATTACAAAGTGTCTTATGGTGCTTTTCTTTGGGTCTCTTTTAGCTGGTACTATTTTGGCATGCAGAATTTGGTTGCATGCTGTTTTTAGCTCTGGGAGTTTCTCTTAACTGTTGATTCTTCCTGGAGATTTTCTTCCTGGGTCTCTGGGACTCCAATGATTCTTATGTTGTTTCTGTTGAATTTATCAAAGACTTCAAATTTCATCTGCTCACATTTATTTTTCCATTGTCTGATCATTTGCTTTTAAGGGCTTTCTCCCCAATCTCTTCTGCTGTATGGAGTTGTTCTATATCTCATCTTCCAGCTCACTGCTTCTGTCCCTAGCTTCTGTTACTATGTTGGAGAGGCTTTCTATTGAGGTTTTTTATTTCATCTACCAAGTTTTTCAGTCCTGGTATTTCAGTCTGGAGTGTTCTGATTTCTGTCTTTGTGGTCTGTTCAGCTCGATCTATGCTTTGTTTGAGGTTTATGAACATCCTCAATGTTTCTTGTCTAAGCTCTGTATCTGAGAGGTTAATGAGGTGGTTGGTATTTTTAAGTTCACCAGAGCTGCTATCTTCATCTAATATTTCTGATGTTGTCTTGCGTTTTTTTCCCCATTGCCATGCTTACTGTGTGTTTTTTTTCCACGTTTTATGTTGGAGTTCATTTATTAGAGAGACAAGCAGCCACGGTGCATAGGTGCCCTCAGTGTCCGTGGTGGCAACCCAGACTCACCCGGTTCAGGCATATTCAGGGCATGTCAGTATCAGCTTACTTCGGAAATTCTGTGCTGGGGTTGGTTTCAAACCCAAGGTGCTCAGACATCCTTAGTAAAGATGTTGGTGACCAGAACTCACCCTGTTCAGGCATGTCCAAGGCACCTTAAACTCTCAGCTTCCTCCAGGCATTCTGGGCTGGGTTGGTCTCAACCCCGCAGTACTCAGGAGCCCTCAGTAGATATGTTGGCGAGCTGAACTCATCCTGTTTGGACATGACCAGGGCACCTCAGTCTCTCAGCTTTCTTCAGGGATCATAGTCACCCATTTTGCTTGTACAAAGTCGATCTACACTCAATCACCAGAACCTTATTTGGTTCCCCAAACCCCAGCAGGAGTGATTCCTTAAAAGTTGTAACTCATGTGCAAATGTGTTTCAACTTTCTCAACCTTTACTGATAATTAACACAGCTTACTTCTCTCCTTTATTGCCTTGTTCTTGCATGAAGAACACATAAAGCACTGATTCAGTATCTGTATCTTATTTTCTGAATATAGAGTATTTAGCTCCTTGTAATCTTTCTTCTCAATATATTATGTATATCTGGAGGAAACAGCTTTGACACCACACCAGTGAAACTTACCTCTAGACTGCCGATTTTACTGTTTCTTTTTTTTTGTTTGTTTGTTTTTTTGGGGGGGGTCACACCCAGCAGTGCTCAGGAGTTACTCCTGGCTCCATGCTCAGAAAATGCTCCTGGCAGGCACGGGGGACCATATGGGGCACGGGGATTCGAACCAATGACCTTTTGCATGAAAGGCAAACGCCTTACCTCCATGCTATCTCCCGGGCCCCAGATTTTACTGTTTCTTAATTTTTTGCATTTTCAACAATAGTTCCATATTATAAAATCCTGAATAGATTTTTTATATTTGCATTAATGTAGACATGTAAAATGATGCTATAATCATTTGAATCTCAAACTCCTATGTTCTTGTGCACTATGGAATATGATATACCTCTAATATTAAGATGTTATTTTTCAGGATCTGGGGAGAATGAGAGCACTTGCTGAACAGAACAGAACTTAGCCAATCTATCATTCCCTGAAACCCACCAGTAATGATCCTTGATCAGAGAGCTAGAAGTAAGCATAAAGTGCCTCTGTAGATGAAACAAAACCAAACAAAAAGGAGATAAGTATTGGACTGAACAATGTTTTGAAGATGGTGTTATAACTACAAAGACACATGAAGTATGAAAATAAATTTAATTATAAATGTTTTATTTTTAATCTAAATTTATTTTAACTTTGATTGTGAAATAATAAATTAGTCTTTGAATTATCCCCAAAATGCTTTGAAATTAAATCCAGTGAATAGAATAATTAAGATTGTTGAGTTCTTTGTGGTAAATAATATATTTGTGGTAGATAAAACTCAGGTTTAGAGTTCATTGGGACCAAAGGTAGATAAAAGTCAGCACTAGTATGTGACTTGATATGACACTGGTTCTAATGTCAGCTTATCCAGGATAATCATTGAACACCAATCAGGAATAGTCCCTGTGTACAAAGTCAGATCCAGATAAGGTTCCTGAGCAATTCTGTCTATGGTCTGATTATCCATATAAATAAAAAATACATAAAAGGTTAAAGTTGGTGTATATATATTAATTTTTTTTTGCTTATTTATGGGCCATTTCAAGGAGATGCTCAAGGATAATTCATGGAGATACTCCTGCACTCAGGAATTACTCCTGTTGATGGTATAGGGACCAAAAGGCATACTGGGAATTCTATCTGGCTCAGCCAAGTGAAAAACAGGAGGGAGTAGCTTCTGTACTATTGTTATAGCACCAAATTTATTATACTTCAATAAAATTAATCAGAATTGATTAGAATTCCTGCCATATAAGTTTAAAGAAGTGAAATTAATCACAGACATGAATTAACATGCTTTACATGAAAACTTATAAAAAAAACTTAAGATAAAGCCATGCCTTTATATAGATATATAATTCTTTTATCTATTATATACAAATGTATGTAAGTATAATAACTTCTAATGGAACTCAATTTGAAGCAAATATTTAATGATGTACTTACTTTTTATTTCTTTTCATATAAAATCTTATTACTAGAGAAAGTAAGTTGTAAACTGAAATTGAAATTTTATTGTATGGGGCCGGAGAGATAGCACAGCGGCATTTGCCTTGCAGAACCTAAGGTGGTTGGTTCGAGTCCCAATGTCCCATATGGTCCCCCGTGCCTGCCAGGAGATATTTCTGAGCAGATAGCCAGGAGTAACCCTTGAGCACTGCCAGGTCTGGCCCAAAAACAAACAAAAAATTTATTGTATGAATTCAATTTTAAAGTAAATTTCTAAAAAGAATCTTTAAAATTATAATTGCTTTGCCAATATGTTAAGAAAATATATTTTATTTTCCAGTAGTTAAAATAATTGAGTTATTTCATATTCTATGTAGTTCCAATGTTAGTAGGAATGAATCTTTAATGAAATGCTTTAGGGAATTCTTATTGTAAATATTTATCTTGTCTTTATAATTTGGTGCTTCAGTTCAGAAAATCAACCTTTCTATTCTGAATTTTGAGTTTCACAGTCTCTTGCATAAATAATAAATCTGTTGCATAGAAAAGTTTTTCTACAGAACATATTAAAGGTGAATTTTTCTCTATGTCTAGTTTCCTATTCATAACATGTGATTCCTTATATAATAACTTAGATGAGAAAATGGAAAAACTGAACATTTAAATTTCTATTCAACTCTCATGCCCAAAAAATCTTCATTGAATGTTTCATTGCTTTTTGGTATTAACTGTAACTTACTGCCTTCTTTTGTTTTTGTTTTTGTTTTTGGATCACACCCATGGCACTCAGGGGTTATTCCTGGCTCTGCGCTCAGAAGTCACTCCTGGCAGTCTCAAAGGGACCATACGGGATGCCAAGATTAAACCATGGTCCATTCTGTATTGGCTACATGCAAGGCAAACACTGTACAGCTGTGCTATTGCTTTAGCCATTATTGTTATTTTTTAATGCTCTTAATGACATAAGAAAACTATTTTTATTTGATTTTGGGGGGTAATGTCCCAAGTGGTGCTCCAGAAGTCCTGAGTCTACACCAGGTCTAAAATTCTCAGGCAATTGTTTTTTAGTTTAGTACAAAACCTTAGAGACCCTGGGGCCACTAAGCCCTGTGGAGGCCTCAGGGCAGCTCTATAAGTTACTGAGTACCTTTAGCACTACAGCATATGATGCTGAGATATCATGTTGGACTGAAATCTAACTGGGCTTGGATGACTTCAAGGGTACATGATCATCCTCCACCAATCTCCCTGTATTGCCCTGGAAATTAGTTTTAGAGAAACTCCAGGTACAAAGCACAATCATACAAGTTTTGAGATAGATATTGTACTAACTATTCAGTTTTAAACCTTCATGAGTTTTTCTTTATCCTAAAGATAAAGTAATAGCCTTAGAAAATATATTGTATACCTTTCCTATCAGATATCTGAGGTCACTACCAAAAATAGAACTCAATAATATACTGCGGCATCCTTCTGAATAGTGCGCCCCTAGCAATACTCAGGTATAATTAGAGCCTACTCCCTGAAGTGTTTGGCCAATGTGGTGTGATGGCTCAATTCGTGTGCATGTTGATTTGCTCAAATTTTGTGATCTTTTGCAAAATATCACTCATGGATACTCCAGTAGAATTTGAGAGAAACCAAGGACATACCCTATCATGCTTTTATGGAGTGTTTCTTCCTCCTGATGCCAGGATCTGTGTATGGCACCAAGAATTGGTCATGAGTCATGAGATAGCAAAGCATCTGGATGTGTCCCCAGCTACACATTATGGGATTGTTATATTTACTCCCAGAGAAATAATCACATGTTTTTAGCCAGATGGTGCAAAGCTGCCTTTCTATCACCTTGTTTTGGAAGCACTTATTTCTGGCAAAGTCCTACCTTGAACAGAGTCACTCTATGGATATAGAAATGCTGTGACTAATATTTATGAGACCTATTTTTCCCTTATAAGGAAGATATATAGAAAACTACTTCTATTTAAGATTAACATTGGCCCAATGATGCAGTCTTCAGAATCTATAATTACATATATTAAATCTTGGAAACCTATTTGTTATTGGGTGAGTTTTAGGTGAGAGAAAAGTAGGATGAGAATAGATACTTTAACTTGACAAATATTTGAACTGAAAATTCAATTTTTTTGGAAATTTTTCCGTATTGCTTTTTAGATAGTCACATATTTTAGACTACAAAATGCAAAATCTCAAATAACTTTGAGATGATTAAAGATGGGTGAAAATGCATCAAATCGTAGTTCTTAACCTATTTATTTGTAGTATCATAATTTCTAATCTTAAATTAGATTAGTTTATCATTTATTCAGATCTCAAAGCCATCAATAATATCAAGCAGACATATGTGCCCACAATGCACTCAGCATTAATTTTTCAGCAAGTGTTCATTTTATCAAGTTAACTACATGAATGATCTACATGTTCTTTGAGTTATAGGACTGTTTTAGAGAACTGCTCTTTCCCATCAGTTAAAGAAATGATTATAATTTAATTTTTTCAGAAACTTCCAGTTAATCACCCTAAATTTTCTTTCCTTTTTTCATTTTTTGTTTTGTTTTGTTTAGACCTTACTCAGTGATGTTCAGTAATTATTCCCAGCTCTGCATTCAAGGACTACACCAGAAGGTTCTCACAGGACCATATAAAATGCCAGGGATCAAACTTATTCTACAGTGTGCAAGGTAGGAATCTTAAATGCTGTACTATCTCTCCCACCCCTAAAATTGTAAATCATTATTATTTTCGGGAGGGTCAGACCCGGCAGCACTCGAGGGTTAATCCTGGCTCTACGTCAGAAATTGCTCCTGGCAGGCTCAATGGGGGTGGGGGGGGGCTATATGGGATGCCAGGATTCCAACCACCTTCCTTCTGCATGTAAGACAAATGCCCTACCTCTATGCTATTTCTCTGACCCCAAATCATTATTATTTTAAAAGATAACCATTTTATATTACATGGAATAGTTATTTGGTGTTGGAAAAATAGAATTAGTTTATTTTTTTTCTATTTTCCTCTATTTGTTTTGGGATAATAGTTGCATATTTACCAAAGATTTTATTTTATTTATTTTGTATTTTTTTTTGTTGTTGTTGTTTTCATTTGGTCTCGCAGTCAGAGTTTAGGGCTGTTTCCTCGTTCAACACTAGGGAACACTCCTGACAGTGTTTGGGAGACTCTGTAGTGCTAGGATTGGCCACATACAAGACAAGCACCATACTTACTGTACTATAACTTTGTCCAAAACGCTGCATTTGAGAAATGTTCCTTAATTCAATTCCATTAAAATATCATCAAAGTACTGTGATAAAGCACATTGTTAAGTCTATTAATTTTTCCATAATTGAAATTGGAGTCTTCTCTACTTGATGTCATGCAAGAATAGTCATTTAGAAGTGAATAAATCTCAAATAAAAGTAATGTGTTGTGGGTATTCCTTCCCCCAACTTCTTGTTTATCCCACCTGAATGATCAGAACTACACACACTTGGAATGAGCAGAGTGTACCTAGGGAGGAGAGAGGGGATAAGGAGAATTAGAGAAGACAGAGGTGGCAAGGAAAGATGGAGAGCAGCTAAAAGGAAGACATCTTGAGAACAAAGGGAGGCAGGTTTATAGAGCAGCAGAAAAGAGGCTGCTTAGTTCAGAAGCCATGTGGTACATGGTGGTTAGGGCCTTATAATAAAGCTGGATTTCTCCTGAAACTTTATCTGATTTGTGAATTTCTCTGCCATCACCCTGTGACCTACAGATCTGCTAGCTGTAGAGGCTGCAGGCGCCAGGACGAGCTGAGAAAGGCCTCACTATCTCCCTACCAACACTATGACTCATTAATTTATATTTAAACAACAACGTGTAACTTAAGTTTTTGAATTCTCTTCTACACATTTTTAAATGATGATAAGAGGATGCACAAATAAAAAACTTCACGTCTCTAATGTAAATTAATGATACTCTCACTAAGTGAGTTCATCTCCACAGAAAAAAATACCTATTGAATAGGCAGATTCAAGTGATTATGAGAACAAATCCAGCATCTGTGTACTTACCTGTCAATATATCTGGATTTAATATATCCTTATATGTGTATATATTTTATTCTCTTAATGAAATAACTTATGTGATATATTTGGTATTTCTGGGAGGAAATATAAGTGTTGAAGTAACATGAATATTGACATTTATTGTCACCTTTGGACTGTTGCACAATTAAAAAAACTATTTTTCTAATATTTGCTAAAATTTTAATATAATTTTTATTTTGATCATAATAGCTTACATATTGCTGACAATAATATTTTAGGTACATATTTACATAAAATCAGGGGGATTCCCATCACCGATTTGTCCTCCCTACACCTCCGTTCTCATCCTACCTCCCATATCCTCCTCCCTCACCCCCTGGAGCTGCTAGAATATGTGGTCCCCTCTGTACCTACCTTACTACTTAAAAGTCCTACACCTGTTTGGTCTTGGTACCTCCATTATTTCCCCCTCTAACTGGGAGGCAGGACTAGATAGTTCAAGTTATGTGGTTTTGTTTGAAGAAGAGAAGGTAATAAACTGGGGTAAAAATCAAATACGCCAAAAGTAAATGATAATCTATGTGTCTAAGCTTATACATATTTATCTATAGATAGATATGCAAACAGATAATCAACTATGTATTATACATATACACCCATAAAATGTTGAATTACATGGAACAGAAAGATATTCCAGTGATTAAGTTGTTTTTCTTGCGTGCTGTAAACATCAGTTTGATCCCCAAAACCACTTGAGTTTCTCCAAACACTCCTGGAAGAAATCCCTGAGCACTGAACTATGAGTGAGCTCTGATGCCTTGTGTGGCCCTTGAACCTTCCAAAAGTATAGGAAGGAAGGAAGGAAGGAAGGAAGGAAGGAAGGAAGGAAGGAAGGAAGGAAGGAAGGAAGGAAGGAAGGAAGGAAGGAAGGAAGGAAGGAGGAAGGAAGGAAGGGAGGGAGGGAGGGAAGGAGAAAAGGAAGGAGGGAGGGAGAGAGGAAGGAGGAAGGAGGAAGGAAGAAAGGAAGAAAGGAAGGAAGAGAGAAAAAAGTAAGAAATAGAGAAAGAAATAAAGAGAAGGAAAGTGAGAGAAAGGAAGAAGGAAAGAAAGAGAGAAAGAAATAAAGAGAGGGAAAGAGAGAGAAAGAAAGAAGGAAAGAAAAAGAGGGAAAGAAAGAAAAAAGAAAAGAGAAAGAAAGAAAGAAAGAAGGAAAGAAAGAAAGAAAAAGAAAGAGAAAGAGAAAGGAAGAGAATGAAAAAGAAAGAGAAAAGAAAGAAAAAAGAAAAAGAGAACGAGAGAAAAAAAGGAAAGAAAGAAAATAAGAAAGAAAAAAGAAAGAAATGCAGCAAATTTTGTCTAGTCATTTTATCATTTGGTAATAATTTATATCTTCAATGTTATTCCCTTAGTCACATTCCAAAGCAAGTGAGGAAATTACATTTTTTCACTAATTATTTTGAGAATAAAAATTAATCATAGGACCTTTTCCTTTTTAATTCCTCAGTAATTCTGGAACACAAAAATATGAAGTACAAAGAATAACCTTAGAAGAAAAGAAGAAAGATGGAGAGAAGTGACATGCACAGACATTCTAAATGTTTCCCAATAGGATTTCACTTAACTCACATGAAAATCTTAGTAGCTAATGTCTCTTATACTATGTAATGAGACTCAGACAAACAGATAATACAGTAATTAGCTAGCTAATCGTTCAGTGAGATAAAAATCATTCAACTTGCACCAGATTTATGGTTACTCTTTTTATAATCAAGGTATCAGCAATGTTCTTCAAGTTCATATTTATATTTCTTGGTTAATAAATAAATAACACTTGGAGACATATTTGTAGTTGTTGAAGTTCTACTGCATGTAATGTCTGAGTTAAATATAGTTTTTACTTTGCCATTAAAACAGGGGAAAGGTAAGGTGGTTTTCTTGTGGATAGAGAATCAAGATTCTACCCCTGATACTGCAATTTTTTTTCGTGAGTTCTTCATGATGAACTCATATGTACAAAGCTAAGAGTAACGTCTGAATATTGTCAGCTAGAGCTCTCAAAACACACAAACACACATTCACACATATATTTTTCTGACACCTCACTCATAATAGTATGATAATTTGCATAATATATTTTTGCACTCCACTGATTTTATTGCTCATGAATCTTATAGAAATCTATATTGTAAGATTGTATTGTAAATCTTTATTCATACTTTATAAGCAATCTGGATTTTTTCAGGATACGTCAACAAGCATTTGTTGTTTGTGTTTTTATCTTAACTATTAATATATAATTATGTAATTTTATTTCATTAACCCATTTGGGATGATGTTAACTTATTTACCTATTTTCAATTTATTTCTTTATAATAAGTTTATTTAAACACCATGGTTAACAAAATTGTTCATAAAATAGGTGTTTCAGGCATTCAACATTCCAACACCATACCTACCTCTGTAAGACCTTACACCATTGTCCCAGTTTTCCATCTGTCCCTCAATCTAGTCTCTTTAGCAGGCACATAACAAATTTATTTCATATTGCTATTACAATAAAATGACAAATGGAATGACTGGAAACAGATCAATAAAAATCAATTTGTGATGATTGTTATATCTCAAAGTAGTGTTATTGCCTGAGAATTTATTCCGCAATTTGCTGCTTTTTGAGCCTTCTGTGTTATTATTTTTGCTAGCTGATCTTTACGGGCTTCTGTGTAGTTTTTCTGTCTATTTTTCTGTGCTCCTACTGGACTTTCAGTGTGGTGAAATGTTAGGTTGCTTCAGGAGCTGTACTACTGGGTCAGTTCTTAGACTTGGTATATCTTGAGATTGATTCGTAATGAACCTGTGAAGTTGAGTGATTTATACGCAGGAGACATTGGGCTATGGGTGTGGGGGTTGGCTCTTCAGCGGGGCAGGAAATTGACCTATCTCCCTCTAGAAAAGTCTTCAGTTTTCAATGGTGAATCTGTGAAAGTGATCTATTTATATGGTAGAGGCTGTTTGGTGTGAATACAGCTGCTGAAATTTCCAAAAATAAGAAGATTGGGTGAGAGGTGTCTGCTCCAAGAAGAACCCAGAGTTTTCAGCCCAAACACTGTTGCACCAGTGAGTTTCATTGACTTGGCATCTCTTTGGAGATTGTGATACTGAGCCTTTCAGGTAGAATGTTTTCATCATAAGCTATTTAATTTATTTAATGATTAATTTAGTTATATTCTTAAAGTTGAATTAGTAAATTTTTCTTCATTGGAGTGTCTAGGTATCTCAGCAACCAAATATTAATTCAACTATCATTTTGTTGTCTACTAATGAAAACTAATTTAATATTCTGCATCACAAAAAAATTTTCCAACTTGCTACCTGAAGAAATCCGACCCAAAAGAGGTTCACTAACGGAGGTAGGGAGGACGAGGTCTCTCCCCTTCAGCTCGGGGTACTCGTCTACCTCCCAGTAACCAGTGGTTCTGAGGTCAATCGGCGGGTAAACAGCTCACGGAGAGTCAGATTTGTGGAAATATCAGCTTTATTCAGTGGAAATAACTGAAGTCCGAAGTCTCAGCATCAATTCCAACCAAAAAGCCCCAAAGCCCAGGTACCACCGTAGGGTAGGGGCAGGAAGCCAGGTCCCACCCTAGAGTAGGGTCCAATCACTGATCAGGGTAGGATCAGGGTGGGTCCAGAAATGTTTATACATAAAAATTCCAAATCATGATAAGATTAGAAATGTTTACATATGCAACAGCTACCAAAAGCTGCCATGTTCTCTCTTCACCATGCAACATTTTATATAGCTTATATATGTTTTATGATTACTGTAATATGTTACAATATGATTTATAATACTATATGAATTTATGTATATTTTAATACTTTAGAACAATTACTGATGCTTAGAATGTTCACAGATACTTAGTCAATTAAGGAAAAGACATCGAAACTTTATAACTGTTAACTATTAATCTTATTTTTTCTCATATTTTCCTTAAAATAGGATCCACTATTATCTTATGTTTTTGATAGTGAGTTGCTACTTTGGTCATAATATATAAATTATCATTTCATAATTTCATATTTGGTTTATTTGTAAGCAATGATAAATTTTCTGTTTACTTTCACATTTAAAATTATATTGTTTATTTTAGAATATACTGGATAATTTCAGAATATAGTAATAATCTTGTCTATTACTATAAATATGGAATATTTTCAAACTTACCTGATAATATGAATTATACTTATCTTGTGTTCTATTTATATTATTTCTTTATATCTTTTTTTTTTTTTTTTTGGTTTTTGGTTTTTGGGTCTCACCTGGCAGTGCTCAGGGGTTACTCCTGGCTCCATGCTCAGAAATTGCTTGCTCCTGGCAGACACAGGGGACCATATGGGGCACCGGGATTCGAACCAATGACCTTTTGCATGATAGGCAAACGCCTTACCTCCATGCTATCTCCCGGGCCCCTATATCTTTCTATTCATATTATTTCTTTATATCTTTGGGGTTTTTTTCCTCTTGTGTTTTTATAATCTCTTGTTATTTACAAATTATTCTTTTCGTTCATTTTGCTTATCTATAAATAATCAAGATTGGAAGTAAATAAACAAAGTTTGACAACATGAAATGCTTTATTTTGTTGTTGTTGGTTTTGCGGGATTTTTTTTGTTTTGTTTTGTTTTTTGGTTTTTGGGCCGCACCTGGTGAATCTCAGGGGTTACTCCTGGCTATGTGCTCAGAAATCACTATTGGCTTGGGGGACCATTTGGGATACCGGGGAATTGAACCGAGGTCCATACTAGGCTAATGTGGACAAGGCAAATGCCCTACCACTGTGCCACCAGAAAACATGAAATGTTTTATAGAGATTCTGAGTACTCAGTTATGAGAAGAGATATAGATTCTTATGAAAGTAGTACTCAGTTATGAGAAGAGATATATATTCTTATGAAAGTTTGTCTAGAAATAGGAATTTTCATCATATAGAATATTACTATCCTCTACTTATAAGTAGCAAAAGAAAACCACATACGTTTTTCTTTATATGCCTTTTCTGTGGCATATAGACTAAATAAATGATGGAAAGTAATATCTAAAGGGAGGATACCTAGATCAGATTTAACCCCAGAGTAAAAGAAAGAATAACGAAGATGAAAGAAATAAAGGAAAGGAGTAGGAAGAGAAAAATGTGAAATAAAGTAGGAAATAGAAATGAAAGAGGTCAAGGGTTCTATCGAATTGTCAGAGTTACAGAAGAGTATAAAGGAAAGTATTCAACCACTGAGCCAACAATATTGAGAGCATAAAATCCAATATATAACAACTAAACTTGAAAATGCACCGGTCAAGTTGACCTACTTAGGAGTAGTTTAGTGCTAGAACAATGCATATCTAAAATTCCATTATTAATATTTTTGTAATTCATCATTTTTTAATTTTTTTAAAGATTGCATCTTCCCAGGTTTACAACAAGATTTTTTTTTTTTTTGGTTTTTGGGTCACACCGGCAGTGCTCAGGGATTACGCCTGGCTCCATGCTCAGAAATTGCTCCTGGCAGGCACTGGGGACCATATGGGGCATCGAAATTCGAACCGATGACCTTTTGCATGAAAGGCAAACGCCTTACCTCCATGCTATCTCCCGGGCCCCACAACAAGATATCTTAGAATAATCTTTCCTTGGCAATGATGGAAGTGAAGGGACACTGGATAAACAATTGTAATACAACTGGTTAACTTTAAATCTAATCTGCATGATATAAAGTATGACAGATCATGGAAGTAGGTAAAGTCAGCAAATGATTAAAAGACTTGCTTAAGAGCCAGAGTGGTAGTACAGCAATGGGGCATTTGCCTTGCATGTGGTCAACCTAAGACAGACCTGGGTTATTTTCCCAGCATCCCAAAAGTTCCCCTGAGACTGTCAGGAGAATTTTTAAGTGTGACAAGGAGTAACCTCTGAATGTTTCTGGGTGTGCTCCAAAACTCAAAAGTGAAATATCTAAAAAATAAGCAAAATAAAAGACATGACTAGTTTAGGTACTTTCTCTTCCCATTTCAATCCTATATTCCTGCCAGGACAGATTTTCATTGACTCTCTTTATACCTAAACTGGACAGCATGTATACCAGTCAAAATCAGCCAAGTGGGCCAGAGAAACAAAGAAAACTAAAGGGACAGAGTGGAACAAGCACTAACAAAGAAAAGTAAACCACAGAACATCAACCTCAGATCACGCCGTCAGACATGGAAGACACTGGATTGAGACATCAAGAGATAGGACTTGTGAGAAACCAGCATGAACCAGAGGATTTAGGTACAAGGGACATCAAGGGACAAAACCTATACAAATCTATTAGATGTGCGGGGAGGGGGAGGGCTCAGGGAAGAGGGCAGGTAGATCCTGGCTTCCAATTCTCCACCGAATCCTTTCTTGGTCCTGAGCCTAGCTCTACCCGGCATGTGGCCTGGGAAGACTCCAATGTCTAAGACTTTCTCCCTAGCTTGGGCAGGCTGGGAACCTTGGTAGACTCCCAGCTGCACCCTCTCCTGCCCCCTGACCTCAAGCTGGGTCCAAATTTGGGGGTGCTGTGAGCTGCTTATTTTTACTAAGGCAGTCTCTCGCAATATCTTATTAGTTTACATGTTCAAAAGCGCGCACAGTACATATTAATAATATATCCCACCCTTAAGTTATGTGTTGTGTATATAGAATGTCCATCTGGTATTCTGCCCTTTAGCACACCCCTGTAAAGCTCATTTTCACTTTTTAACTCTATCACCCCCAACCTTCAGTACCCTCCATTTACCCTTTTTAACTTTTGTACTGCACATTCCTAATCACACACCAATGTGTTTCACTGGATTTAACAACCCCAAACTATTTCAAAAAACATAAAATGTACAGGTATGGCTTTGAATATTTTATATCTATTTTCTTTGACAGCTAACACTTACTAAATATTCTCTTAAACAGTGATGATTTTTCCCACTTTTTTCTTTTCCTCTCTTTGTGAACTTTGCAATAAGAAATATTCAGTGAAAGAGTCCCTCAGTTTAATTCTTATGTTTAACCATGTCATGGGGAGTTTTATACATGTTCTTGTATCCCCATATGGGCCTATAAAGCCATGTAGCATTGTTCCTTGTTTGCATAGGCACATTAAAATGGGAAATACCTACACACAAATAAATTCTTATCTAATAGAGATTGGAACACACAAATCTTGTAGTGCAATGGGACCTTACACCCTGAACATTGGCATAATGACCTGGCACAGGCCTCAGAAGAATGAGCATTCTCCATTCACCCCTGAACCAGGGATGCTATCTATGAAACACCCCAAGTTTTTTATAACAATACCTGGAAGCAATCCTCTACCAGGGATAACCCTATCGCTGCTCTGACATCGATCTACTCAAAAAAGACTTACCTTAACACTGAGAAGACTTAAAAACATCAATGACCTGCATACTGGACAGGGCTTTCTGAATTGCCCTTTAATTGTGAGATGAAACGAGAGGACACTCTGCACAATCCTATCTGCAATATAGGATATGCAGATTCCAGGATCTTTAATACAGAAACATGATACCAGCAACAGAGACTGTATGGAAAATAAAAGTGTGTTGGCACTACAGACAACAACTTGATTGGGCAATCTAGTTTGCCTGGAGCCTAGAGTTGGTCCTATGCCAGGAAACTTCAAGGGTAGGGTCTCCTTGTATTTAGGCCAAGGTCTTTCCTTTCCATGTCCCCCATATTTTCGTGGGCAGATGCAAACAATTATTGTCACTATAACGCCATTTTTACTGTGCTCCTTTGACTCTTATCCTTAAAAAGAAACACCCACTTTTGAGGCTAACTTAAACTAATATGCATATGCATGGAAATGTAAAAAAGTACTATGCCTTCAATGTTTAAGGATACATAAGTTTTATGACTTTAGAATGCTTGATGTGCTGCTAGGAAATATGTATCACAATCTGGGGACTTGAGGGACAAAGTAATTGTATATAGATTCTGTTTTATTTTTCTTAATATTCTTTGGCTGAAAGTTCAATGTTAAGATATCAGCAAGGGAACTTCTGTGAATTCTGTTTATGGGTGATTGTCCTTCCACTGTAACTTTACCTTATCCTCTTTCTTTGCATCTTTGTTCCCATAATTAGAAATAAAAAATTAAAAGAAAAAGAATCTATTAGAACTCCTGGGCACAGAATACTGGGAGATGCAAAAATTAGTTCCTTAAAACTGTTAAATAAAAACTAATAACTTCACATCAGCTGAACTTTTATAGGCTGTTTTGATAAATAAAACTCAATGACTCACAAGCAGTCATTGGTACAGTTTCACAGGATCTGGTAACATCATGGTAAAGTAAGTGCCATCAGTCATTATTTGGAAGGGACATAATAGGTGTTCTATTCTTATTAGTTGGATATATTATTTAAGCCCTTAATTTGTCAAATATCAGTCTTAGAATGCCATTCTTCTTCTTATAAAACTTCATTCGTAGGACACCAGAGATCTATGTGAAATCGATGTTTTTTTAGGGATTTAAAAAGAAAGCTCTGATGAATGAATAAGATATTGTTTATCTCCTTTGAGGATATAATGAGTTTATCTGAATTGAATTTATTGAAATTGAATTGAATTAGTAAGAAAGTATATGTTTTAAATGAGTATATTAAGTATCCTAAAAATATTACATATATTCTGCATTTACACTTAGTTCTTAATAAAGGAGATATCTGTTTATCTAATAAATTAGTGTATCTAGAGCTTCCAGAGAAATGGTAGAGAAGGAATAACAAGTAAAACTCCTCACAAAGGCAAAATGTCAGAGCCAAAGGAAGAGAAGAATTATTGTATTTAAGCTTCAGTATCCTATGTGGTAGTCCTAGAACTGGCCAGGAATAACTTCTGAGCTCAGAAACAGGGAAACACCTGAGCATCTCTGGGTGTGCATGACTCAAAATTAAAAAAATCACAAAAAAGCAAATGAAAATTCAAGGACATATATGACTCAGACAAAATTTCACCAGCTCACATGTTTTCCCTTAGAAATACATGCATCAGGAGCCAAGTGGTAGCATACATACAGCGAACCCAGGACGGACCCGGGTTCGATCTCTGGCTTCTGATATGGTCCTCAGAGCCAGATGTGATTTCTGAGAGCAGAGCCAGGAATAAACCCTGAGTATGCTGCCAGATGTAGCCCAAAAACCAAAAAAGAAAGAGAAAAAGAAAAAAAGGAAAATAATTGCATGCATCCAAGTACCTGAAGGAGTGTTTTAATGACACCAAATTGGAGAAGAAATCCAATCATTGACCAGGTAGGGTGAAAAATTGCACCACTGATCGAAACTGAGCTCAGAGACAAAGACAAATAAAATATAAGTAAGGACCTCCTGTTTTAAACTGACAGCCACTGGATCTGCTGGATCTACCCTAGGCCCCTTTCAGAAAGCCTTATGGGTCAGAGACTTAGCCAGGGTCTCAAACTTGGAGAACAATGTTCAGATTTAGAGCATATTTAGGGAGTGGCATTGACCATGGAAGTGGAGAGAACCAAGTTTTCCCTCGAGCTGTTCTCCCTGTCACGCTTCTCAGGTAAGTCTTCAGTGTTCCACCGCCGGATACCCTCCATAAGATAAGACTACAGCGCCACCTTCAGGAAAACAAACTCAGCTCACCCAGAGATATATAAAAGGAAAAGAAGGGCAGTTATTGTTGCTAAAAATAAAAATAAGAATACCTGTCTAGGGGCTGGAGGGGCATCACAGCAGTCGGTTGTTTACCTTTCACAAGGATGACCCAGGACAGACGTGGGTTCGATCCCCAGCTTCTCATATGGTACCTAGAAGCTACTCCGTGCGACTTTGAGTGTAGAGCCAGGAGTAACCCCTGAACACTGCCAGGTGTGACCCAAAAACCAAGGAAAGAGATAGGGGGCATTGGTGGTGGGAAGGTTTCACTGGTAAAGGGAATGTTCTAACTGAAACACAACTACAAAAATATTTGGAAACATGGTGGTGCTTAAATAAAGACATTATTTTAAAAAAATAGGCACTTATACCAAAGATATGTTATATGTAAACCTGGAAAGAATTTAAAAAAGAAATTACGTAAAGGAAGCAAACATTAAATATTAATGAAACAATATGAGAAATTGAATATAAATTAAAATACAATTCACACTATTGATAGAGGCTTTCCTTGCACAAACATGCAGGACTTCTGTTTCCTTCCTTTTATAGGTTTTATTAAAATATAAATCTTTATTTAAGCACCATGATTACAAGCATCTGCATCATGATGAACATCTGCATCTGGAGCTATATTATATTGTGTTCACCTTACTTGTGGTCCACACGGGTTCAATTCCACACCCTAAATCCGGCCAGGAGTGATTCCTGAATACAGAACTAGAAGCAAGCCCTGAGAACAGTTGGGTGTGGCTAGAAAAACAACCAGCTATCTCTAAAGGGTAAACTTAAAGACAGAACTAAGGAGGTAGTAGCACACACACACACACACACACACACACACACAAATGGAGATGATCCATTATAAGGATGCTTCACACTATTAATATAATCCCCCTTAATTAAGATGGATCTTAATTAAAGTCAGGGGTAGTTTGAGATAGCAAAAAAGAATTGTAAGAACATTTTTCACCAGAAGAAAAATATTTTTCAGATTATCAAGAAGAAGGAGTTCATTGAATGAAATTTATTCTGGTATGGGAGGCATAGTCAACATTCTTCATTCATTGGAAACAATATGAGAAGTTAAATATAAATCAAAATACAATTCACACTATTGATAGAGGCTTTCCTTGCACAAACATGCAGGACTTCTGTTTCCTTCCTTTTATAGGTTTTTTTTTAAAATATAAATCTTCATTTAAGCACCATGATTACAAGCATATTCATAGTTGGGTTTCAGCCATAAACAGAATACCATCCGCTTTCACCAGTGCAACATTCCCACCACATATGCCCCCTCCTTCCTCACCTCTGCCTGTGTTAGAGACAGGCATTCTACTTCTCTCATTCTTTAACATTGTCATGCTAGTTGTTAGTGTAGTTATTTCCCTAACAGCTTTCACCGCTCTTTGTGGTGGGCTTCAAATTATGAGCTGGTCCTTCTTGCTCTTCCAGTCTTGTCTCTGGGTCTTCTCAGTAGTTTTTAATTTTTCTTAAAACCCATAAATCAGTGAGGCTATTCTGTGTCTATCTCTCTCCTTCTGACTTAATTCACTCATCATAACAGATTCCACTTAGCATAATAAATTTCACTCAGCATATAGATTCCAATACTATAGACCTTTTATGTGAAAGATATTCTCTGTTTCCATAAAATTTGACCCCATTTTTGAGACACCATTTGTCTGGGTATCTGTAACAGTTTGGATGGGTGTTTTATATAAGCTTCCCTTAGGCATCAATTCTTTCTTGTGCTTTAATATCATTTTCCCTCTGGCATGGTGTGTCTTTGTCCAAACTTTTCTTTTATATAAGTTTATCATTTATATTGAACTAATGTATCAGGACCAGATTTAAAATAATCAGTTTATCTATATGGATATTAATTTATTTCCTTACCTTTATTTATCACAGTTTAGGAAGTTACAACAGTATAAAGTTTATATCAATGTAAAAAAATGACTGTATCCAATCACCCCATAATGACCTTTGACCTTCCACAATTGTCCCCAGGTCACCACCAGTGTATTATCTCTCCTCAATTGAGTTTTGTATCCCAGGACCAAAGGTTTGTCTTTGTTCAAAAGTATTTTCTTGTCTGTCTTTATTCCACAGATGAGTGAGATTATCTAGCCCTTGTCCTTTTTCTGACATATTTTACTGAAAATAAGGAATCTTCTCATTCCATCCATGTTATACCATTGTTTCTTTTTACTATATTCTAAATACTCTACTAAGTTCTGCAATGAATATATATATACAAGTTTTGTTGTTGTTATTGTTGTTGTTGTTGTTAATTTATCTAAAACTCCTAGGGCCAATGATCTAACATGCTAGGTTTGTATCTTTACTTGGCATCATTATTAAATTACTTCTGTTTCCAACATAGCAAATTTTCATCAGTTCCTCCTTTTATCTAGAACTTATCAGGCAGGGTGAGTAAATCTTCATTTTCTCTTTTTCCTTTTCTAATTACTTCCTACAGGACACTCTGTAGTTTAAACTTAGTTTCTTTTCCCTTCAGTTACAGGTTTTGATGTGCACTTTCTGTCCTCTGAAAGCAAATCTCCTTCATCTCCACTGCTTTTCGTGAGAGAGTAATTACTAGCTTTGGGCCACCAGGCAGATTCTCCTCCTAATAGGATACCTTTACCTTTCTCGAGTCTTATAAACTGCTAGGGGAGTTTAACTGTTCCTTATCAAATCAGGGCAGTCTCCAGGCCTCTCTTTTATGGCCAGTTATAGCAGACATTAGAATAGAAATCGTTTTTAAAAAGACTCTACAATAAAGAATTCAATTTAATGCGTTTCAATCTAGCAGTTCCAAACTATTTTTTCACAGTGTATAATCCTGTTGTTGTGTTTGTTTCACCTAAAACAATATTATCTCTTTGCTTGGGAATTCAGGTATGACTGATGTTTCTGGTTTGACTTGGATCTAACAGTTATCACATATTTCTTACAGTACCTCCTGATAAATGTATTATATAAATATATAGTCAGTTATTTTATTAATAATGTTTAATTTTTAGACTAATGTTTATTAATAATGTTTAAATTCCACAATGAGTTGCAATTGAGAAGGATGGAACTTTATCTGTTGAGTTCTCAAAGACCTATAATTAGAAAAGTTCTATATATTGAATATCAAATACTTTTTAAGTGTTGAAACTGATGACTTAATCACAAAGAATAAACATTTCAGAGATCAACTATCACCTAAATATCTCTGCTTCCTTATTTTTATATTTAAAATGCAGTGTTCTATATGATATCTGATTAATAACATTTAATTCATAAATATCTACTGATGCTACTAACTTGAAGCTATGTAATAGAAGAAAACTTTTTTTAAATTTCTGTCTCATTTCATTAATAGATATTATTGTCATATAGATCCATAGAATAATATTGTATAATATTTCAGAAGTGTCTAAAGTTTCCACACCTACCTAAAAGAAAATGCACATGTTAGCAGGTTTTTCTCTCTGTATATTTAATAATGACTGTGTTAATAACGTTGTTTTACATAAGGATGTGAATAAATTATATAGATTGTTGTAAAAGTTATCAAAAAAAGTCAGTTTATGTTTCAGACGGTTAATAATGTTCTAATGTATTGCATAAATTGTTTTTAACAATATATCTACTGTACTTTTGCTTATTATAAATTGCATAGCAAGAGGACAATTAGAATTAAGTGAAATGATTTCTGGAATATTATGCTTAATTTGCCACTGGCTCCAGAGTATAAGGATTAGAAGGAAAAAATGTGGAGAGAAAGGAGAGTGAGAAGACAAACAATAGAGGTTAGAGGTAAGAGGATTGAAGTACATCCATGGTGTTAAGGAATGATAGAGCTAAACATCCAAACCACAGAGTCAAAAACTCATAAAATCATGAGACCCAAACTTTAACAACAGAATTTATAAAGGTGCCTGTCAAACAATTATAGGTCAAGAGGAGAGCATGTATGGGAGAGAAACTTGGGAACATTGGTAGATGGAAATTCTCACTTGTGTTGAGATTGGTGCTGTAACATTGTATGTCTAAAACTTAACTATTAATGCATTTGTACATCATGGAGTTTTTAATACATTTAAAAAATAAAGGCTTGGTTGATTGATTTGATACTTTGAATTTTTTGATACTTTGATATTGTTAATTAATTTAAATTTTCTTCTTTTAAATATTTGTCTAATTTACAAAAGTAAGTATAAAAAATAAAGAGTACAATGTATTTTACTCAGATTATCTGATTCTTATTCATCTCCTGATTACGAACTCTGCTTGAAAATTGTTATTTTTGAAAAAATTTGAGAACAGAGATAGATCATTACTTTTTAATATTAGCATCCTTGTGTAACATTTTCAAATGCATCTACTTAATAAGTGTTATTTGAACTGAAAGTTTACTTATTCTTTGAAGATTACTTTGAGGAGTTGTAATTCATATAATTTGTAATGAAAAAAAGAAACTAGACTTTCTTTACTAGAAAGAGCTCAGTTTATCATTGTAGATATGATATTATAGATCATAAGTTATATTAGTATATTTTACTTGCCAAATAAAACAGAAAATTTATGTCTCCAATTTCAGAAAATTGCACATCCAAGAACAAAATGTTATTTTTGTTGTTGTTTTTTGTTTTGGGTCACACCCGGCAACACTCAGGAATTACTCCTGGCTCTACGCTCAGAAATTGCTCCTGGCAGGCTCAGGGGACCATATGGGTGGCCGAGATTCAAACCACCATCCTTCTGCATGCAAGTCAAATGCCTTATATCCATGCCATCTCTCAGGGCCCCAAAGTAGTATTAGGGTGAATGCATTATTGGTCACTTTTCTTGGCTCACATAAGACAGACACAATCTTACAGTGGTATCCTTTGACAATTCCTTACTAGTTTCTAGGAACATCACAGCTTTTTTGGAACTTTTCCTTATAAGGTTATTTAGTCTATTAGAAGATAACATCATTGGCCAGAGCAGTGGTGCAAGCAGTAAGGAGGCTGCCTTGCCCAAACTAGCCTAGGATCGACCGAGTTTCTTTCCCCGGAATCCCATATGGTTCCCCAAGCCAGAAGTGATTTCTGAGCCCATAGCCAGGAGTAACCCTTGAGCATCACCAGGTGTGGCCCCCCCCCAAAAAAAAACAAAAAGCTAATATCAACCACACTTTTCTGACACAGAAAAGTAAAATAGTTTATTTTTAACTGTTCTGCAATTCTTAGCAGTCGTCTGTCACTCGAATCAGACTATTGTCGACAACACTCATGATTTCAGTATCTTCTGACCATCAGTGATAATTTCATCTTCTGGCTTTCTTCTGATCAGACATGATATATTTATTCTAACAGAGATACTAGATTTATGTATGCTTTTATTCTGAGTTGCATTATCACAGACATTGAGACATTTTTCTTAGATATAAATGATGATTTCATCCAAACTCTTAATACATATTTTAACTAATTTTTGTAGTTCCTTTGTTGATATATCTTTTTTTATTATTGACCTCAGCATATCATATTCTGGGCCATGCTGTGATTTAATCCTAGTTGTCTTTGATGCTTTATTTCTAGTCATCTGCTAAATAAATATTGTGGCATAAGTAAAACTATTGATGACAATGACATCCAAAATATTTACTGTCAGGCTCTGTGAGATAAAGTGACAGAATTGTGAGATAAAATACTGTCTTCTGGTGTAAACTATTAAGAGCTGTGGGCTTTGTTATTTAATAATAGTAAATTAAATATTTCCTCAAAGTATTAATATATCCTCTGTAAATATCTTTTTTTTTCAGAGGTAAAAATTGAGATGACAACTACTTGAGATAACAGGTATTGTCTATGGCCATAACACCCTGATCTCCAAAGCTAAGCAGGGATGGGCCTGGTTAGTATGTGGATGGGAGATAACAGGTATTATCAAAGGAACAGAGGTCCTATCCTGTTTAGACAAATCTAAATAGCTAGGCTAGGGGTTGGAAAAGAAAGTACCCAGGGTCATATATGAAAGAAAACTGACACTCTGGTTGTGGGTGTGGAATTATAACCTTTGATGAAAGAAACAATTATTAACAGGAATACAAGTAACTGTTCATAAAAGACATAAGGAAGAGGTTTTTAAATTTAATTTATGAATAAATAAGTTATTTTTTTCTTTCATTCTAATAGAATCATCAAAACACCTATTGTATACTCATAAAAATAGGTTTTAAAAGCATTCCATGGCAGCAAATTCATTGCTTTAACTTGTCAACTTTCATAAAATTTAAAGTAAATAGCTTTAGATCTATGCAGAAATTCAATAATGAATAACAAATAACTATAGATAGAATATATGGGAAATAAAAACTACTTAGATATCACCATCACCATGTTTTGATTGAACTATATTGTTCATATTTCCACTTATTAAATACCTCATATTTTTCAGTCAGTTCTGTATATATATATATAAATTGGGTAATAAAATCATCAGCTTTCCCAAAAGGGAGAAATAGGCAGCAATGCAATAGCAGAAGGGGTTTTTAATACTTCTTCTTTCATCAATGGATAGATCATCTAGACAGGAAATCAATAAAGAAACAGTGGCCTCAACTGACCATAAGTTCAAGTGGACAGACAAAAAGGCTTATTGTTCTTTTAAAGAATCAGCCCAATTGTAACCTAACTTTTCTAATCAGAGCTGTTGTAAAAATCTCACAGGAAAATATATGGAGGCGAGATTAAAGAGAAATTGGTTATCAGTAAAGAAACAAAAATGATTGTAGAATTAAAGTAAGAAGTATGAGATGGTAATATGCTTAACCACTCTGGAGCTCTCAGTAATAATATAGGAAGTCAGAGTGACCATACTATCATAATACAGATACATATTCTGAGGTCTATTATTACTTTATTACATGCAAGAATGATTCATTGGGCTGACCTAGCAGACTAGGACTAGTCTCTGAACCAATATTATTGCTATTTTTGTCAAATTCTTGAGAAAATTAAATGAGAAAACGATTGTCAAATAATGGTGAAAATGATTAGGTACTATAAAATCAACCGTTTTGATTTTATTATTTTTGGTTGATCATAAATGTTATAATATACCTTAAAATTATGTTGATAATATGTCAACCTCAAGCATCACTATTGATTTTAATTGCGTGAGTTCACAGCAATGGCCACATTTTCTTTTTTTTTTATTACATTTCTTTTTTTCTAATTTTTTTTATTTTAACACCTTGATTACATACATAATTGTGTTTGGGTTTCAGTCATGTATAAAACACCACCCATCACCAGTGCAACGTTCCCATCACCATTGTCCCAAATCTCCCTCCTCCCCAACCACCCCCGCCTGTACTCTAGACAGGCTCTCCATTTCCCTCATAGGTTCTCATTTTTAGGACAGTTCAAAA
>PVKC010011871.1:0-24254 GCA_004027635.1 Crocidura indochinensis | reverse complement strand
ACACCCGGCAGCGCTCAGGGGTTATTCCTGGCTCCATGCTCAGAAATTGCTCCTGGCAGGCACGGAGGACCATATGGGGCACCGGGATTCGAACCGTTGACCTTTTGCATGAAAGGTAAACGCCTTACCTCCATGCTATCTCCCGGACCCCCAATTGCTAAATTTTTATGCTTCGATTGCACATACTGAATGCTGAGAAAGTGTCCTGTCCTAGATGCCTTAGATCTTTATACTTGGGGCTGGGCTGTGGCGCTGGAGATAAGGTGCCTACCTGCCTGCGCTAACCTAGGACGGACCGCAGTTCGATCCCCCGGTTCCCCAAATGGTCCCCGTGCCTGCCAGGAGCAACTTCTGAGCGCATAGCCAGGAGTAACCCTGAGCGTCACCGGGTGTGGCCCAAAAAAAAAAAAAAAAAAAAGATCTTTATACTTTTCTAATTGTAAATGTTCTATTCAAAATAAAAACAGAAAAGAAAAAGAGTGTTAACCTGAATTTTACTGAGTTGGAAAGTAAATAGGATCTCGTAAGATAGGCCTTGCTAGATTCAATCCCCTGCATCCCATATGGTTCCCCAAGCCAGGAGCAATTTCTGAGCACATAGCCAGAAGTAACCTCTGAGCATCACCGGGTGTGGCCCAAAACCAAACCAAACCAAAACAAAACAAAACAAAAAACAAACAAACAAAACAGGTTTGGTATATAAGACAAGGACTTTCCCAGTTATACTTGGCCTCTTTCCTCCTTTTTCTGTAGCAGATATTTTAACACAGGGATAGGTCCTGTGGTTGGACAAAAACTCCTTTTCTAAATAATGATGATATACTCGGAATCAGATTTGAGCTATTGAAGAATGCAGGAAGTGGAATATATTTACAGAGTAATAAAACAGAAATTGGGGTGAGTTGAGTTGATTTTTAGGAACTAGAGAGAAAGTACTAGAGCATGAGATAAGGACAAAGTAGATTGAACTAAAATGACCAGGTTTGGTAGTCAGCACTGCTTATGGCACCTAAACATTGCCTGGGGATGATCCCTGAGGCAGGGCCAAGAATAAGCCTTGAGCACTGCCGGATGTGGTTCAAAATGAAAACAAAAACAAACACAAAAAAAAATTCAAATTTTGTAGTGACACTATTAAAGGAAGTACAAAAACAAAAGACAAAAGAAAAGACCTATAGAAATCATATAATATTGTACAGGATCATTTATGTAAATAAAAGCATTGGAAAACAAAGTTTAGGGGCCGGGAGATAGCATGGAGGTAAGGCGTTTGCATTTCATGCAAAAGGTCATCGGTTCAATCCCGGTGCCCCATATGGTCCCCCGTGCCTGCCAGGAGCAATTTCTGAGCATGGAGCCAGGAGTAACCCCTGAGCACTGCCGGGTGTGACCCAAAAACCAAAAAAAAAAAAAACCCAAAAACAAACAAACAAACAAACAAAAAAACAAAGTTTAAACAAAAGTTTAAATGCAAGCAAACCATCACATGAAATAAAGATAATTTCTAACCCCATACATATCCTTCAGTTGTGCTGGACTTGATCTCACCAGCTTTTATCTATGCCCAACCCCAAAGTGTTGAGACCAAGGAGAAAAGGATGAAATGGCAGATGGAGGTATATTTGCTTTTAAAGTGTTAAGTTGCTAAGATTCATTTGTCATAAATATTGAGTGTTCATGAATTAAAACTGAGAACCAGTCTACACATTATTATTAATGACCAAATAGCATATTCATGGAGTGGTTTCAAGTTTTAAAAAAACACATTCCTATTTTAAATTATTTTATTTGAGTAAAAGGCAGTAAGAGGATCTGTGACATTTAGGTAGAAAGATAAGCAGTGAGAGGAAAAATAATAAAGGATGCAAAGATCAGAGAACCACAAAATAGAACTCACAACTAGTACACACTGTTTCATCAGGAAAATATTTTTGCTTTTTATTAAATGGAAGAAAGGGGGCAGGGTGGTGGCGCTGGAGGTAAGGTGCCAGTCTTTCCTGCGCTAGCCTAGGACGGACCACGGTTCGGTCCCCCGGTTCCCCATATGGTCCCCCAAGCCAGGAGTGACTTCTGAGCACATAGCCAGGAGTAACCCCTGAGCATCACCGGGTGTGGCCCAAAAACCAAACATAAAATAAAATAAAATAAATGGAAGAAAGATACAAATTAATAAATGAGGGGATCAGACACTGATGATTTGTTAATATTTTGCACAGTACTTGACAAAGATTATTCATTAAATGTTATTTTTTGTAATTTACTAGGCATTAAAATGCTCAAGATTGGTTGAATAAGCGGCATATTGTCTCACTCAAATACAATATACCTATAAATACAAGATATGTCTTTGTTATTATTGGACTTTAGCTTTGCTTTCTGATATTCTCAAGTATTATTTTTTATCTTAAAAATCTCAAAAATAAATTTTTCTCCAAATCCACTGAGAGCATAAATAGAGCAATTTCGAATTATAAGTAAAGTTATCCATATCTCAATCAGGAAACTGTTAATCTCCAAATTTTTCCCTATTTTACTCTGCCTCTAGTCTACTTTTCACATACCAATCAGAATGATCTCTTTAAAACATAAAGCTAATCACATCATTTCTTATGTTAATGAGTTAATGACTTCCTTTCACAAATAGAATCTCAAAATCCTTAGCTTCAAGGACAAATTCCTTATATCATCAGGGCTCTGCTTATTTTTCAGACCTTTCTTTCTGACGTGTCCTCCAGACTTAATAGGTTTCAACAATTAAGGCCTTTCTTTCTTCTACCCCAACATGCCAAATTCATTTCCAGGTTTGTGCTTTGAACTTAGTTCTCTCTGGCCGGCATGTTTACACTTCCTCAGGTGATGGCTGGGTTCTCCTTGCTCAAAGAGGCTGGTAACTTTGCAAAGAGTCCCCCACATCACCCACCCTTAAGTTATCATGTTGGATTTCTTTATGTACTTCTGACTATTAGAAAGCATCTTGAACCTTCACTATTTGCTGACTTTCTGGACTAAGGGAATGTCGGCAGTAGATAGATAGGGCTGCCCCATCTGGAACCCTCCCAAGCTTTCCTGCTCAGAAGTAGGGTGCTACCCCAGAGTGCTCCAGATACTGATTGGAAGAAATGCTGGATAATGCATTGTGAATTGCTTTTCAAGTTAAGTAATCGTTGGTTCAAGATCACATGATTATCAAGCTATGTTTCAGTTATGATAGCCTAAATCTAAGGCAGTATGTGAAAGGGGGCAAGGATCAAATCTCAGAAGTTTAGTCTAAGTCTTCTGAGTTAGGCTAAGTGGGGTCATCTCAGGTCAGCTTTGAGCACAAATGCCAATTCCGTTTTTTCCCCTTACTTTGACCCAGTTGCTGCTTTATTTCAGCTCTCTCCAGTGATGTATTAAAATGGGCCTAAAGTTCAAAAGTGGGCAACTGAAAAGAATTATACAGGAAACTATGATAAATTGACCACTTTCTTGCCATGTGTCTATATGGAACTTGCTGGTTAGCAATAATCTATGTGTTCCATTAAAATGACAAAATGCATTTGCTTCTTTAACCAAACACATTCCAAAGCACATCACTGAGAAAGCAAGAAGAAAAAGAGAGCAGAGAAAAATAAAAATGAGGATGATGCTATGAGAAACTAGTCCCCCAAACAATGTCAAAGCTCAAAAGATCTAGAATATTTCACAGAATAAGGAAATCACAAATTCATTTCAATCATAACTTGGTTTGAAGTTTTTAAACTATCAAAACTTTTCCTTTTGTAATCATGGTGCTTGAATAAAGATATTATTAAAAATAAAAATAATTCATTTTAAAATCAAAAAAATTTAGAAATAAAAATTTTGTTTCTCAAAGAAAGTGACATAAAGGATTTCAGCCAGTTCTCATTACTTACTTTGAACTATGTCCTCAGTTTTCTTCAACTGCTTATTTAATTAACAACTAAAATAGTATTAAATTCATTGCTAATAATATAGGACTAAAACAAAGGTATAGATTCAGGCATAATATATAAAGACCATGAAACAAAATTTCTCACACTGATTATTAATTTTAAAATAAATAATGTCAACACTGTATAATTACACTTTAATTATGTTTTCAAATAAAAACTATAAGCTAAGGTAGAATGGTTGGCAATTAGATTTTGACATACAAATGAGAAATACATATAAAAGGAATGAGTTAGAGAACCCGGAAATTTTCACTATCAAATAAATAATTGGGGATGGGGACAGAGAGATGGTAGAGTGGGTAGGATACATTCTTTGCATGCCATTAACTTGGGTTTGATTCCTAGTACCACAATATGGTCTCCAAGTCTGCCAGGTGCAATTCCTGAGAACAGAGCCAGGAGTAAGCCTTAAGCCTACTTATATGTTGTCCCAAAACAAAACAAAGCCAAACAAAAGTAAAAACAACCCAAAAAATAAAGCACAACAAATAAACCTTTTTGGTGAATGATAGTACATGTTACCAAGTATTATTCTACAGGTTATATGTTAGTATATAAGGGGAAAAAGATCACTGAGACACGTGGAGGTTTCTGCCCTAACCAAGTTAAACAGAATCACTGGTAGTGTATCAAGCTTGAATTTGAGTCTGCAGGTAAGACAAATAAGAGGTGATCAGTAACTCTTCAGAACACTCCATCACAATGCTCAACTCACCTAACTGAAACTTTATAATTGATTTCTAATTTTAAAAACCACAGGGGGGATAAAAGAATAAATTAAAAAATACATTATAAGGGGCCGGAACTGCGGTGCAAGCAGCAGGGCATTTACCTTGCACACGCTAACCTAGGATGAACGTCGGTTCCACCCCCGGTGTCCCATATGGTCCCCCAAGCCAGGAGCAATTTCTGAGCCCAGAACCAGGAGTAAACTCTGAGCATCACAGGGTGTGGCCCCAAAATAAAACAAAACACGAGGGCTGGAGAGATAGCATGAAGGTAAGGCATTTGCCTTGCATGCAGAAAGTCAATGGTTGGAATCCCGGCATCCCATATGGTCCCCCAAGTCTATCAGGAGTGATTCCTGAGCGCTGCCAGGTGTAACCCAAAACCCAAATACTACTACTACTACTACTAATAAAACAAAGGAACAATATAAATGTAGTCGGAGTGATAGTACAGTGGATAGAGCATTTGCCTTGCACACAGTTGAACAAGTTTAGATCCCTGGCATCCCATAGGGTCCCTCAAGCCTACTAGGAGTGTTTTCTTAGTACAGAGCCAGAATTATGCCCTGAGTGCTGCTGGGTATGACCCCAAGACAAAGACAAAATAATAACCACAAAAATTATGAATTGTATCATATCAATTAAGTAATGAGAAAGTAGAGCAAAATATGTGTTCCAATTCCTCAAAAATATCTTTCACAAGAAAAATTCTGTGTGTGTATGTGTGTGTGTGTATGTGTGTGTGTTTTGACCACATTGTGTGTATGTGTGTGTGTTTTGACCACATTGTGTGTGTATGTGTGTGTATGTGTATGTGTGTGTGTTTTGACCACATTCAGCTGTGCTAAGAGTTTACATCCATTTGCCAAAACAACTTAACTCTAGATGGATGATATTGTTAAATCCTACTGTTTGATTGCATAATTCTTTTGTTTTGTTTTGTTTTCGGTTTTTGGGTCACATCCAGCAGTGCTCAGGGGTTACTCCTGACTCTATGCTCAGAAATCGCTCCTGACAAGCTCGATGCCGGGATTCGAACCACTGTCCTTCTGCATGCAAGGTAAAAGCCTTGTCTCCATGCTAACTCTCAGGTCCGGTTGCCTACTTTTTTTTAAATAAAGAGACACACAATACATATCTTATTTATTTATCTGGTAAGACATGTGGTACTTAGTACAATTATTTAACACTGCCATTATTTGAAAATTGTGGCCAAATATGATATGTAAATGAATGTGATTTACTGTTCAATAAAACTTTATTTAGAAAAAGAGACAGCAAATTGAGTTTTGATCTTTGCGTCAAAATTCATTGTGCTCAGTCCTAATGGATTGTTGAACACGTTTAAAAGATCTTGTGAAAAAATAAATTAACCAAGAATTTTCTTTGGATGACCAATTAGCAGTTTGATTTCACTAAGCCAAATTTTTATGGTTATTCAATTAGTCCTCAGTTTTCTTATCTTTTTTTTTTTTTTTTTTTTTGGTTTTGGTTTTTGGGTCAGACCAGCAGTGCACGAGGGTCACTCCTGGCAGCTCAATGCTCAGAAATTGCTCCTGGCAGGCTTGGGGGAACATATGGTATGTCGGGATTCAAATCACGGTCCTTCTGCATGCGAGGAAACTCCCTACCTCCATGCTATCTCCCCAGTCCCTCTTAGTTTTCTTTTCAAACATTTTTCTACCTAAGGAGTCTGTTTACTGATTAACCTGTGCCTGAACTGCCTTAAATTTGTACCACTGAACAAATTTGTACCCCAGCAACAAATGTGAAAGTTTGTGACCTTTGAGAAGCAGATGATACAAAAGCTTGGATTTGCTGAGAATTTGTTATGGAAAATACCTGTCAAGGAAAATAAGGAAAGAGCTCAAAGGGAACTGGGAATACCTTCTTTCTGTGAGATAGGCCTAACTGCAAAGATGAAGAGAGAGAAGGAAGAAAGACCAGAGGAAATCTCAGCTGGGAAGGCCTTTGTGAGAAAATCCAGCAAGATAGATGAAGAGGTCTTGGCAAAATATATGTGCCTATGAAGTCCTAATGTTCCCTCAATCAGGCTTAACTATTGTCATCCCACTGAGTCATTGGCTACAAAAAACTGTAACTTCTTCACCAAGAGAAGGATAGATTTTAGAGCACAGAAACTGGAGCATTGCTTAGTTATACTTCATACAGTAGATAGGATAAGGACATGTTTATATATATATATATATATACATATTGCATATGTAAATAAATATAAGAATATTTATAGGAAATATTCTAAACATGATTATTTTGATAAGGATTTATGTTTTGGAAAACTGTGATCATAGTAACTCAATTAACCTGAGAGTATCAAAGGCTTGACTTATCTTTATATTCTATGTAGTATTATTAAAAAATCTTGCTTCAGGGCAGGAGTGATAGCATGGAGGTAGGACGTTTGCTTTGCCTGCAGAAGGATGATGGTTTGAATCCTGGTATCCCATTTAATCTCTGAGTCTACCAGAAGCAATTTCTGAGCATAGAGCCAGGAGCAACCCCTGAGCACTGCCAGGTGTGACCAAAAAACAAAACAAAGAAAAAGTCTTTGCATCAAGAAAGTGTTCTGACTACATCTCTTAAATTTGCTACCATTAAAGTTCTTACATAAATGCTTGTATTTTGGAGAAACAGATTCTCTCTATAAGGGATTTCTTACAGTTACTGCCAAATAACAACAAGAAAGAAGTAGATCCTTGATTAATGAGAGAGGTTGCTTAGGTACTTGGTAAAATGGGGTTAAAAGGCAGTAATTGCAATAGAATCTTTATTATGTATATAAAAAGGCCTTTATTAAATTCACATTTTTTTACAATATTTGTTTTCAACCTTACTCTAACCTTTGGCTCATTTATTATCCTGCAACCAGAGAAAACATGAGAGAAGCAATCTAGATAGAGCAGGTAGATAAAGCCTATGGGCTTGGAAGCAAGATGGTTTAGTTTCAGTCCGTGCTCTAATGTTTATTCATTCATTTACCAGATTGGTTGTTTTACCATTTTGTTTCAATTTCAACATCGATAACAAGGGGTAGTAATAGGCCCTATCCCCCCCAAGCTTTAAAATTAATACTAAAAACATACATAATTGTATTTTTTAGAACAGAGCCAAGCAAAAATGATTAGAAATGAAATTAAATAGTGTATCTATTAGTTTATCTCTAATCAAAACTTCCCTGAGGAAAGATTTTAGAAATGGACTTAGACAACATAAACAACCATACATAATGTCAGAGACTAATCCCTTTCCATTGCAAACTTGGAAAAAAGAACTGGAAGGAGAACAGATATTGATAGAAACAGATAATAGGTTAAATAAAATACTGCAAGCTAAATTAAGGAGAAAACAATAAGGCTAGTGTCCATTTCTAAGTCTTAAAATTATCACTATGGCTATTTAGAGGTATTCATTACCTATACCCATGCTATCTCTCCAGTGCTTCTATCTCATTTTTTTTAAGCCCAAATCTTGGACATGTGCAGAAAACTAGAAAGCAGTGTTGCTTACTTTGATAACATCAGCATGTGAAAGAGCACTACATTGCAAAACTGATGGCAAGAGCTCCTGAATAAATTGGAAAACCAATGTCAGTTTTAGAGAAAGCAGCATAACATGATAAATCTCTGAGCAAATCCCCAAAGTGACTGGAATAGCACAAATCTACAGTTTAAGAAGCTAATTATGTTTTTCTTTGTTTGTTTTTGGTTCACACTCAGCAGCACTCAGGGATTACTCCTGGTTCTACTCTCAGAAATCACCACTGGCTCGGGGGAGCATATGGGAAGCTGCAGATGGAACCTACGTCCGTTCTAGATCAGATGCATGCAAGGCAAATGCCTTACCACTGTGCTATCTCTCTGGCCCCAAGGTGCTAATTATGGAGCAAAGAGACAGTACTCACTCTTGTTTGCACAGACCTGGCCCTTATGGTCTTCTGAATCCACACAAAGTGATTAGTGAGAACTTGGTCAGGAGCACTGCCAAATGTCATCCAAAACCAACATGAAAGATATGCTAATACATAATAGGGCATGATATGAAAGAGTTATTTGGAATTAATCTTCAATCTGAATTTAGCCCTGTATCTGGGCTTAAGCACACTTGGATAGTTAAACCAATGTATCTATCACTTGTCTATAACAATGGTTTAGTTGGTACCTCATTGAGTATGCACTCAATTGCTTTGGAGCATCCCAGATACAAGTAACCCAGACATGACATGACACGGCAATGAAGAGGAAAATAATATGTTGATGCTACTGTTACTATGAGCTGAGTAAGGAAGGTGGGGTTTCAGCACATTTTTTGTTCTTTGTTAGACATATTTTGTTTTATTGGGGGACATACAGAGCTGTGAGCTTGAGAAACTATATGGAGTTCTGAGGATCAAATTTGTGTAGACTGTGTGCAAAGCATGTTCTGTACCCATAAGACTATGTATCCAATCCCTTATTTTTTGTTTTGTTATGCAAACCATTGTTTTCCCACTTTCATGACTTTTAGGACTTTAAAAAATAGAGAGGTTTTTTCACGTTTTGCTATCTTAAAGTTAATTCTTACTGAACTGTATAAACCTCTTTTGACTTTGAATGACGAGTTTTCTTGATTTCACATAGACAAGAGAATTCTTCTGTGAAATTTCTGAGAAATTTCTAAGTATTATATATCTTTGGCTTCATGTATATAGAACACATTGTTGTATTTTAAACTCATACATGCTATCCATCTTAACAGTTTGCAGACTAATTGGCTAACAATGGGAATATTTTCTCTATAAACATTAATTTTGAGATGGGAAGAGAAATGAAAGAAAAACAGGAAGAGAGAAAAAGAAAGAAGAAAAATGTGTGCCACAGAGGTAGACAGGAGAAGAGGACAGGGGAGAGAGAAAGGGGAGGACAGTCGTGTTGGGGGAGAGGGCTGAGGAAATTGATGGCAGGAAATATGCACTGGTGAAGGGTGTTGTCCATTGTGTGACTGAAACTCAATGATGAAAAACTTTGTAATTGTCTATCTCAAGATCAAGCAAAATGTACCTCAGAATTTGAGGCAAATGGAAAATATAATGTACTTCTATGTATGTCATTAAAACTTATTATAACTGAAATGCATAAAACATCCAAATATTTAATCAAGTAGAATGATGTGTGCTTCAGTTTTGAATATTTGAGAATGAATTGTAGGAGATTATGAGCGTTTATTCTTTTGTTTTGGATCGAGGGCCACACCTAGTGGTGCCATGGCTTACTCTTGGCCCTGCACTTAGGAATCACATCTGGTGGTATAAGGGGCATAATATGGAAGCCAAGGAAAAATATGCACACATCACTTATACAAGAAGTCACTGTATATGTCACTAAATTCCTTAGTATGATTATAAGTTACTATATAGTCTTATCACTTATTTATATTCATTTCCTTTCCCTATTCCTGATGATTATCTGATGACAATGTATATTTTCCAAATCCCACATGGATTTTTGTTTCATACAATAAATATTTAAACTCATATTCAATTTCGTATTAGTATTGCAAATCACAAGGAACAGAGAAGAAAAGGAATACTTATTTCTCACTCTGAGTCACAGACTCAGTTATTCTCTAGAAAATCATACTTTCTGAACTCCTGTCTGCTCTAAAATATTCGCATAAAAAGTCAGCTGTAAATGGTAAAGCTATTTGAGCAATATAAAATACTCCATGTCCATATAAATTATCATTGCATAATGCCATGAACACAATGAAAATAATGCTGCATCTCAATTTTTGATTTACATGCCTAAAGTAGTTAAAGAAGGAGAACACTTGGTTGGAGTAGCCTGATGATGAGATAACTTCTATAAGCAAATAAAACTGAAGCCAGACTCAATGCCCTAAAATTCAAGCAAACAAAACCAAGTAACAACAATCACAATTAGTCAGCTGGCTTTTCCAAATAAAGCAGCCACTTAAGTAAGAGCCATTCAAGACCTTTCACTGCTTCACTTTCAAGGCTTCTCTATTAAAACCTTTTCCTAGTACCCTAGTATGTTTTCTCTTTTCTTTCTTTTCCCTTTTTTTTTTTTTTTTGTTTCTGGGTCACACCTGGCAGCGCTTAGGAGTCACTCCTGGTTCCACGCTCAGAAATCACTCCTGGCAGGCTCGGGGAACCATATGGGATATGGGATGCCGCAATTTAAATCACCGTCCTTCTGCATGAAAGGCAAATGCCTTACCTCCATGCTATCTCTTCGGCCCCTGTTTTCTTTCTTTCTTTTAACAATAGATTTTAGCCTACTGATTACTGACAGGGATATAAATAACCAAATAGACTGGATCACATATTTGCATGTGTGAAGTTTGTGTTTCATCTCTAGTGCTGAATATTCCAGAGGAGTGACCACCAAACACCAAGCTATGTGTAGCCCCCAGTTGTACCAGGATAGTCTTAAGTAAAAATCCAAGAATAAAATGGTAACTGCAATAACCATTCCTATAGCTAAAAGGAATTAGATATCATCTTTTAGTCAATATTTTTTCTATCTGTAGTTGAAGGTAATAATGATTAGAGAACATAATTTGTACATAATACTGACTTGGAAACAAATAAGCAATGATTATAAAAAATAATCATGGCACTGTCCATGGTAGGAAAGGGGATTTATAATGGTGTATATGGTGTATGGAAGCCCAGGGTACAGTATTATGCATATATATACATATATTAATGCTCAAAGAGACTTTGGGGTTGGCTTGTAATTAAAAACTAATTTTACATTTTATAAATTTTACACATTCCGGATCAGTTTATATGAGTTTTATTAATCTGTCCACTGAATACATGAAATGACTTCAGGAGAAAGATAGAACAGTGTGTAGAGCACTTATTTTACACGTAGCTCAACCAGTTTCAGTCTCCAGCATCCCACATCATTCCTCTGAATAACTCCCAGTATGACTCCTAAAAGCAGAGTCTGGAGTAATCCTTGAGCACAAAAGGGTGTTGCCCTCCCCAAACCATCAAACAACAAAGACTAGAATCATTGCAGGCTCCATAAGACTTGAGTTCTACCCGATACAAAACAGGGCAGGTTCCTATATACTTTCAAAGGCACCACTGGACCTAAGTGGTCATTTTGCATGACACTAATCATATCACAGTTAGTAGCTATAATGTTTATTTGAACTTATATACTGATTAAGTCCCTCGACAGGCTTATGTTTGCAAACACATAGAAAGCTAAATATACCAACTCATTAAATCAAAAGAAACATGCAGAGCATGTCAGGCAGTCAGCGTTATAATTACCTATAACAAAAATTATGTTTCTCCAATTGCAGTGATTAAATATGCTCTGTGTTTATGGCATAATCTAAAAACAAAACAGAACACACACACACACACACTCACACACACAGTTCCTGGTAAGGAGTTGACTGACTCTGGAACAGGAGTTTACCTGGGTCTCAACATCTGTCAACTTTCTGGTTTGCTCTGCAGTCTGAGAGAGGAGGCTAGTTCCTATTTCCAACATGGTGGCTGTGTGATTCTGAACTGCATTCTGTTGTATTTGTGCCATCTCCGACTTCATATTTTCCACAATGTAATTCTCAATCTGTAAGAGATAAAGGATAAAGCGTACTACATTATAAGCAAAGCCACTCTGTTGGAGCAATGTAATATTTACGATGACAAAACAAGACACAGCTGGCAAATCAACCATCTGGCAAAGATCCTTCCAGTCCCTGGGAGTGAAGGAAATAGGAGCAGTGCACACAAGAATCCAGTTACTAACACATTCCCAATATATACAAATAATTATATATACAAATAATTATATATATACATATATATACACACACATAATTGCAACAGAATGCTAATTTACACTTTCAGCTTCTCCTTTAACCCTCACAAGCAAAGATATGAGTTAGGCACAGACTGGACTCACTATTTTTCTCTGTGACTAGAGAAACAGAATGAGGGAAGTCAATAATGAGCCCTGGGTTAGCCAGCAAGAAAGAAATAGAGTTCAATCGATCTTTTCGATTTACATCTTAGCTTTTTAGTCTTTTCATTATACTCAACTGACTACTTATCTTTGAGTAGAAATCAGTCTCCTACTTCAGCAATCACAAATCAAAGGCTATCCTGGGAAAGAGAATGAGAAAAGGTAGGTAGCTGTCCCAAACCTAAGTTTTTAAGGGAATACTGAAGCACTGGGAACAGTGTATGGAAAGAGCTACAGAACCCAGTGGTTTGGGGGTAACATGACCTTCTTAATGCTACTTTCAAGCTTCAAAGCTGGCACTGAATTGATAGTTCCTACAGAACTATCTCACCTGGGCAATGTCTAAACCACCTAAGTACTATTTTAGAGAACCCTATAGCTGTCAAATAAATAGTCCCATAGGGTCAACGAAAGTTTTTAATGCCTCACTGCAAGGGAAATCTATCAGGCACCAGATTGACTAAAAGTGAACATACGTGCTCCTTGACAAATCCAGAAGAAGCCTGCTCCTTCCCTTGGAGCAGTTATTCCTTTCCCCTCCACTCTCCACCCTACTGAATGGTGACTATATTTTATTACCCAATTACACATATGGGGAAACTGCATCCCAGAGTAATCAGGTCCAAGGCCACACACCACAAAGGCAGTCAGACTTGGATTTGAGTGCTGAAGTCCTGTCCTTAACTTTCATACCAACACTCTTAGCCACTTGAGAACTCTGCCAAGTTGTGCTTTATAAGCTGAGATCCAAGTCATTAACAGCTACGTGATTTTCACTGATTTAGTGAACCATAATGCATTCACTATTTTATAATCCTTAGTAACACTATTAACATGTAATAAATTGAATCTAAAATGAAATTCCCCTTTGTGAAACTTTGGCAGAACATGTTCTAACACTGTTGTTTGTTTATTTCTATTTATCAAACATGAGTCTTCTCCCAAGCAAGGGAAAAAGAGTAAAATTCAATGCACATGATTATTAATGCATTTTGACTTTTTTTTTTTTTTGGTTTTTGGGCCACACCCGGCGACGCTCTGGGGTTACTCCTGGCTATTCGCTCAGAAGTCGCTCCTGGCAGGCACGGGGCACCATATGGGGAACCAGGGGATCGCACCGTGGTCCGTCCTAGGTTAGCGCAGGCACCTTATCTCCAGCGCCACCGCCCGGCCCCCAACTTTTTCTTTTTTAATATATAGCAACACTACTCTTTATTCTTTATTTACAAATTAAAGGTAGCAAAAAAATCCAGCCCATAAATTTTTCTTATAAAACAAATATGTCATAATATCAGATATCTGTTGTTTTCTTTGTTGTTGTTGTTGTTTTTTGGGGGGACACACCCATTTGATGCTCAGGGATTACTCCTGGCTATGCGCTCAGAAATTGCTCCTGGCTTGGGGGAACCATGTGGGACACCAGGAGATTGAACCACGGTCCGTCCTACATTAGCGCTTGCAAGGCAGACTCCTTACCTCTAGCGCCACCTCTCCAGCCCCACGATATCTGTTGTTTTCGAGCGGTAACCTCATATGTTTTGTTTATCTTTATAAAATATCTTAATTTTCCTCTGGAGAAGAGCATTATATCCACCCACTTAAGGACAAATACTTTGGGTGGGACTGTTCCACCTCAGTTTCATTTGCCAGTACATAGTCGAGTTTGACAAACCAGAATGTTATATTCTTAAGGTTAAATTTAAGGTTCAGTTTCTAAAGAAATTTGTGAACAAGTTTTCAAGTCTCAATCTGGAACTTTGTTCAGTTATCAACAAAAACCCATATTTACCCTCTGTGACTTTAAGAAAGCTTGTAAAAGTATGGTTGAAGCTACATTTTGCTACTACAAAAGAAAGAAAATGAAAAATATGCCCGAGAGGAAGAGAAAGAGAACATAGTATGTATAAGATATCTTACACCACCTTGACAACTTGAATTGATCAAAAATATAAACATTTTGTGATCCAACAATCAACCCTTGGGAATTTCATTTTTTCTCTTGTTCTTGTTTCAGTCACATTAATTTGTTTCCTAATACATATAACCCAGAGTATTAACTGATAATAAGTGTAGGAAGTTAGGCAAAAGACACTTTAGCCAATCAAATAATAACAATATGTTGCTAGCTCATTTGAGAAACTCATTTGAACATGTATATTTTTAAAATGGCAGGTATGCTCAATTATGAAGATTGAAATTTGTCATTTATAGCTGGCAGTTATTGCTTATGTAGCAGGCATCGAGCTAAGTGCATTCCTTTTATAATACACTTAAATCTCATAATAACTCTTCATGGTAGGTATTGTTGCAGCTGCTTTATAGGTGAGACTATTGAAGCTTAGAAAATCCCTCTTAACTTCCTAAGGAACACATCAGAATCCAGTTCTTTCCCCCACCCCAAATAAAAATTCCACGTTCTTTATTAGTTTACACGATTTATTCTATGCATTTTATTTTGTAGGTCCTTAAACTTGTGTGTTCATCAAAACTACATGGAAAGCATCATAAAAACACAGATGTTGATACAATATACTAGAACTCTGAGCCAGAGATTTCAAAGACTCATTGTAGGGAACACATTTTTTCAAGTTTCCAATTCACTTCTGACTCAAAGACCAATGCTTCTCAAAATGTGGTTTTAGGAATGAGAATAATCTGTGAACTCTCTCCCATGACATGCCGAAATGTGCCAGAATGTCAATTATCTATTATACTAAGCAGTGTTTAATTTACAACATGCATATTTCTATATACATATTCACTTATGCACACGTACAGACTTTATTAATAAAATGACTGAGTATTTAGTTACATTCTGGTTCAAACCTTGGTAAACAACAATTTCCTTTAGTGGAAGTGATTAAACCACCAAGTTTATTTGTATGATCTGTCTGTTCAATAAATAAAAATGTGGGCCCGGAGAGATAGCACCGTGGTGTTTGCCTTGCAAGCAGCCGGTCCAGGACCAAAGGTGGTTGGTTTGAATCCTGGTGTCCCATATGCCCCCAACCCCCACCCCGTGCCTGCCAGGAGCTATTTCTGAGCAGACAGCCAGGAGTAACCCCTGAGCACCGCTGGGTGTGGCCTAAAAACCAAAAATAAATAAATAAATAAATAAATAAAAATGCTTTCTTATGTAGATTTATTTCCTAAAAGATAGTCCATTCATCACTGAGCTCAATACAGATCTGTTGATAGTCATACATGTTTTTATTTTTTGAAGTTCATTAGTGGCAGTGAGTTCATAAAGCTAATTTTTTCTGAGCATAATAATCAAGTAACCTGTCTCCCCTGGTAGTCTAATATACACAGGACAACTTCTTCAAATGCCAGGTGTTTTGTGATCTTCTGACAGATCTTATTCATTTATTCTATTCTGTTTATTGTGCCTATTTTTAACTGCAAAGGTTAATACTAACAATGTCACCATAACTGTGTTATATCAGGATACATCGCAGATTCTCCCAATATAATTGACTTATTTGAAGGAAAAAAGTAGGTTTCTAATAAATATCCAAATTCTTATTTCAGCTGCCATGATGTGTAACATAAATATAACTCTATTTAATCATTTTTTAATCAAATAGGGCTGTTTTCTCAAACAGTAAATGCCTTTTTAATGCAAAAGGTAATAGCACACTTAAGTAGCAAAAACCAGATGTAGTTGATTTAAAGACTGAGGAGGGAGGCAGAAGTCAAATATACAATGTGTGATTAATAAGGAGGACTACTTTCATCTTATCTCTAAACATTCCTCTGTATATGCATAAAGATGAAATCAATCTTGATGTGCCATATCAGCTGGGTTCAGGAAAGATTGGAACAAATTTGATTGTCTTCATATATTCCCTACTGGTTTAAAAATATGTTTACAGAATATGATAACTACTTCAAAGTTTGATATTTTATAAACATATAAGAAGAGAATTTTATGCTGAGAAATCACTGAACAAAAAGCTGATGAGCTGTAAAGTAGGAGATTCACAATTTAAATCACAAAATCATTTGATTATGTTGCCGTACTCAAACTATTACTTGAGCTACACTTGTGAAGGGTGGTGTACATTACATGACCAAAACCTAACTTCGAACATTTTTGTAACCACAGTGCTTAAATAAAGAAATTATGTTTTGGAAAAAGCACTGACAAAAATCTAGCAAGAGGAAGTCAGATGTGATTTGCAATCAGTAATGAACAATAAATGAAGATTTTTAACCTAAAAATAAGACTGCATTTGAGGTGATTTGATATTTACAAAGCTTACATATATATTGTCTGACCTGATTTTGACTCTCACCCTTCAAAGGAACTATAGATCTGATTTTATAGTTTAAGGAAAAAAGAAATCCAAAGATCTTAGGTATCTTGGTAGATATAAAAGAAAGAACCAACTATCTTTTGATGTTCCACTGACCTAAGAGTTCTAGAAACTTCTCTGTTGTCAGATCAGTTAGTTAATTAGTTTAAATTTTGGCACATTCTTTGAGAACTCTTTAAAGTATTCTTTTCAGAAAAATGTGCCTTGTTACAATGCTCTGCCTTGTTACAATCACTGTGTTTTACAATATTGGAAGCCAAATTAATTTGAGGTGAGGTGAGAAGGTGAGAGAGTCTGAGAGGCCCTACAGCTAGGTATGCAGAAAGTTTTGTTTGCCAGCACTTTTAATACAGTGGGTTATTAAAAGTTCTTTCCTCGGTTTCCACTTTTTTTTTATAACATAATGCTTTTATACAACCATTCTGTTTATGCAAATGACTGTAGCACATAAAAAGAAAATAACAGTAATGGTGTTTTAAGCCTACTTAGATCTATGGCTAGTTGCTAGTTGCATTCTAGTTGCATGATGGGTTTGACAAAAATGTAGCTCAATGACTTCAATACAGTCAAGAAACTGTATTATTTTTTCCAAATTTCATTGATAAGGAAACAGGGGTTTAGTGAAGGTAATTGAATTGTCTGAGATCACTTTTGACTTGATATTAGAGCTAGTCTAGTTCTCTTAAAATTGGTAGATGATCCTATCAGTTTTGATTCATTTTAAAAAACATCATACATTGAGCATAAGCACAAGAATACTAATGTTACAGAAAATTCTGATAACAAAATATTCTTGCAGAGAACATGAAAAGGTAAAATTTGTTCAAAGATAATTTTTATTTTAGTTTTTTCATGTTGATTTATGGTTATAATATATATACTGGAAAATATTATAGGCAGTGAAGATTTAATATGTAGTGAACTGCATGACAAGTAGCAGACAAAAAAATAGTTTTAGGGAGCCAATATAATCAAACATTTTTGGTAACACTAAATCACTTTGCATGTATCTTTTGTCCAGAGCAAAAGTAAAAAATTTAATTATAATATCTCATTTTGAGTGACATTTTCAGAAGACCATTCTTTAGAATTCTCCTGTTTAATAATGAGAATATATACATTCTTGTTTTTCCATGTTCATGAGAACTAGAAATCTTTGTGAGATTATGACATGTCTTGCATGTGAAATATTCTTTATCATTTCACTTCAGGAGATCACTTCAAGGGGTCTCTTAAATGAGAGCATATCTTAAAGCACAAAAATAGAATTCCTCCACGTAATTCTTAAGAAAATAGCATTTTAAGCCCTATAAAAATTGACAAAAACATTGTTCACTTAAAATATGTTGTAGATTAAGTGGACTCTCATTGAATGTTGGTACATATGGTATCACTCAGTTATGGCAAAACAACCATGAAATAAAATAAAAGTATAAATATAAAAATGTAATAAAAAGGTAAAAACAATTCAAAAATGCCTTAAATGTTGATAGTTTTATCTAATATCACTGTTTTATAAGTCAGTGGTAATATTAATAATACAGCTATTTTTAGGTTTACAGTTGTATAAATTTACCACGGAGGTTGCATATATACTATGTGCAGGAACTTCTATCATTAGATATCCCTGTATTCACTTTCTTTTTCCAAATGGATATGTGAAATTGTCTTTTAAAACAACAGATCTAAACAATTGGCATTTGAAATAGTTTCTCAACTGATATGCATGACATGAATCTCATTTCTCATTTTGCTATCTGAAGAAACACTATTTATGGAAGAAAAAAAACATTAAAAAATGTTAGTTGGAAGAAACATTCAGTATCATAAGCCTCAGGATCTTATTTTATAGACATGGTGGTTGATAGTCAAAGAAATCATGGAAAGCAAGGTAGAACGGCTAATTAAAGTCAGGTTTGGAGTTGTAACCACTCAGTGTGTGGGAAAATGAGACTTATCTGAAAGTTGTTGGTTGTGGCTGGCAGTCTGAGCTAAAGACAACGGTTGCTGATGTCCCAGGTCTAGTATTTATTTCTTGCCAAGTTTCTTGTTTTCTGGCATTTGCTTTACCTCTGATATGAAGTTTGTCTTTTACAACAGCAATTCATATTCCATAACTTATGGATATTGACTTTGTATTCTGTGTTTTATTCTTGTTTCCCAGCACTACTGTACAGCAATCATTCCTTAGTTATCAGTCCTAAATTGCACCTTAATGTATTCTCATCATCCCACTAGTAGCAAAAATCAGGATTAGAAACAACAAAATCCAAATCTAGGTCAAAATAACTATACTTTGTATATCATTGTCAACAAAAGCTAACAAATACTATCAATGCATCCTGTAGTCTAAACATGGTGGCATAATGAAAACAGTGAGATTTGATTCTTCTAAAAATTAGGCATTTCCTACTAGATCATTTCAATAGAGTTGATAAATAAGTGAATGAATTCTATTGCTGACTACATCTTCCTGTGAGAATTTTTATATCTGCTCAATAGAGAAAATGGCATTAAAAATGGGAAGTGATGCTTGTTGCATCATCTCCAAAGACCTAGTAGCTAGAACCTCACTGAGTCTTCTGGAGAGGTGGATGTTATCAAGGACAACAGAGAAAGTCCTTCATAAGCAAATTCCTCTGCGGTGGTTTCCCTTAATTAGGACTCCTAAGACCACATTTTTGTGGTGCTGAAAGTTGCCACTCTCATATACAGTGCCTCAGACTTGGTTTAGGCTCCAACAACTTATATAAAGTTGTTCTCATTTCATATAAACAAAATGAGATGGTTCTGATGCCAAAACATATTTTACTACCCTGGCACATCTCCTTTGTACCCACCTTCTCACCCTAGAGTCAGTCATGAAACCTGAAAATATTTATGACCCTACTTAGTTTTTTCCTTTTACCTATTTTCAAGGCATATGGTTCATTAAAAGCATGTTCAGCTAGAAGTCAGTTTACCCAGATTTTAATCCATGTACCAGTATTAATATACTCTGTAAACTAAGGCAAGTCACTTAAAAAATTGGGGTTTTAGGGGCCAGGTGGTGGCGCTGGAGGTAAGGTGCCTGCCTTGCCTGTGCTAGCCTCGGACAGACCGTGGTTCTATCCCCCGGTTTCCCATATGGTCCCCCAAGCCAGGTGCGACTTCTAAGCGCATAGCCAGGAGTAACCCCTGAGCGTCACCGGGTGTGGCCCAAAAACAAACAAAAAAAAATTGGGGTTTTAAATCAATATATTTAAAATAAAAGACTAGAGTAAATTAATTCTAATGTCTGTGAAAACTCTGTAATTATTTTAGTTAAACCTTCCACAATAAGGTATAGGACACCGGAAGATTTAATGTTTACTAGTTATAAAAATTAATAACTCAAATATGGATAAGTGTAATAATATCTAAAAATGTATAATACATAATTTGAATCCTTAGAGTCAGAACAAAGGAAATATATGAATAACTTGACCAGTCTAACAAGTAATAAATATTAGGGGCCACTCTATACAAAGCATATTTATAGATTTTTTTTCTACACAAACTCTTTCTTCCTATTTCTTATAAAAATGAATGGTGCCACCCAGTCTTATATTTTCACCTAAATTACTGGGAGTCACTTGGACTATTATCCACATTCATGTCAGCATTTACTCAGCATCAGATTGTACTGGTTTCTGTTTCTTGAAGGTACCGCTGAACATTTCCTCCTCTCTCTTTCTCATTCTTCCTTTCTCCATACTCACTTTGTTATCCTCACTACGACTTGTTTAAGCCATATTCAAAATTCTGTAAGTTTTAATGGATCCATAACATAATTCCTAACTTGTATCCTCCAATCCATAATACACAATTTAACACAAATATCCATGTAGAATACAGATTGGCAACTGAGACACTGTTGTTTAATCTCTTTTAAAGGCTACTAATTATAGATAAACTGCCTTCTTTTAAATAACATAGAGGAACTCTATGGTTTGCATTCCATTCTGCTTCTTGCTTGTATAATACAGAGAAGATACATCAGATTAGTTTTGTGTTTTCAACCTATAATATTCATATCTATTTTAATACAATCAATTTTAATACAATCTATTTTAAACTCTTTTTTTTTTTTTTTGGTTTTTGGGTCACACCTGGCAGTGCTCAGGGGTTACTCCTGGCTCCATGCTCAGAAATTGCTCCTGGCAGGCACGGGGGACCATATGGGGCACCGGGATTCGAACCGATGACCTTTTGCGTGAAAGGCATGCTATCTCCTGGGCCCCTTAATGTAACTCTTAACTAATTGCAATCAATGTTCATTTTTCTTTATTTTTATTTATTTATTTATTTTTTTGGCTTTTGGGCCACACCCGGTGACATTCAGGGGTTACTCCTGGCTATTCGCTCAGAAGTCGCTCCTGGCAGGCACGGGGGACTATATGGGGAACCGGGGAATCGAACTGTGGTCCGTCCTAGGTTAGCACAGGCAAGGCAGGCACCTTACCTCCAGCGCCACCACCCGGCCCCAATTTTTCAAAATTTTCCTCCCATTCTTTAAGGTAGGTTTGGTTGTGAGGACTGGAGCAATAGTATTAGCATGTAGAGTGTTTGTCTTGCAGGTGGCTGACCTGTGTTCAATTGTAGCACCCCAAATAATCCCCAAGCCTGCCAGAAATTATGATCCCTGAGTGTAAAACTAGGAGTGATCCCTGAGCACCACCAGGTATGGCCCCATTACAAAACAAAGCTAGATTTTTTTTTCAAATTTTTTTATTAACTTTTTTTTATTTTAATCATAGTGGTTTACATGATATTCACAGTAATATTCCATTTACAAATAAACATTGAATCAGGGGAATTCCCATCACCAAGTTGTCCTCCCTCCACTTCCATTCCCATTCTGTCTCCCATATCCTCCACTCTCTCCCCAGGGTCTTCTAGATTGAGTGACTCCCTCTGTTCCTGGTTTATTACTTGGTGATCTTATATCTGATTGGGCTTGGTGTCTCCATTGCTTCTCCCTCTGATTGGGAGGCAGGATTAGATAGTTCGAGTTTTGTGGTTTTGTTTGGGGAAGAGTACCGTAATAGAGTGGGGTAAAAATTAAGTATGCCTACAATGGGCAGAGTCCTTCTAGCAGTTCTCATCCTCCCTTTGAGAGAAGGGGAAAAGAAAAAGTGAAACACCACAACATATTAGATTTAACTTAGTTTCTAAAAACTATAAACTTCTGTTCCTCAAAGGTATGATCCAGCTATACCACTTCTATGGATATAACCTAGAAATACAAAAAATGCAATTCAAAAATTCCTTCCTTACACCTATATTCATTGCAGCACTATTTACAATAGCCAGACTCTGGAAACAACCAAGATACCCTTCAATAGATGAAGGCTAAAGAAACTGTGGTACATATGCACAATAGAATATTATGCAGCTGTCAGGAGAGATGAAGTCATGAAATGTTCCTATATATGAATGTACATGGAATCTATTATGCTGAGTGAAATAAGTCAGAGAGAGAGAAAGACGCAGAATGGTCTCACTCATCTATGGGTTTTAAGAAAAATAAAAGACATTCTTGCAACAATTTTCAGAGACAAAAGAGAGGAGAACTGGAAGTTCCTGCTCACTACATAAAACTTAGTGGTCTGCAATCCAGGTAGATGGGGGGGGGGAAGTACAAGTTTAGGGATCAGAGAGACAAAGAAAAGAGAGTCAGGTGCCAGAGGAACATTAGGGAGTTGAGAGACAAAGAAAGATCAGCTGACCCAATTTCAATTTCTAGTACCACAAGTGGTTCCCCAAAAAGTGATATCTGAATACACAGTAACAGAGTAACCCCTGAGTATTCCTAAGTATGGCCCAGGATCAAAAAATATTTAAAAGGGGCCGGAACAGTGGTTAGGTCAGGGAAGAAATGATACTGTCTTAGTTAATATTATTGAATTTCTCATTGGATACACATTATAAATTCAGGAAATCACATTATAAATTAGTCAGGAGCAAGAAGAGCATTCCATTGAGTCCACATATAGAGGACAAACATAAACTACTGAATTTCTAATGTGAGACATGGAAGACTGAAGTACAAGATTTTGCCATATCTTCCAGCACAACAACCTTCATTAAGTTCCCTTCTTTAGTAATACATTTAAGTGCATATTTATATATCTCTTGTCTCTATATTTACATGCACATACATAGTCTTATGCTTATGTATTTCTGATTCCCAACATGGGAGTCAGTTTCTACCCTTGGCCTTTGTCTCTCTCTTCATTTCATTGCAGTTTACTTGATTTAATAACTATTTCAGATAATCTTTCAATAACTATTTTAATATATAATTTGCCTTTAGATTGGGTATATTTGATATCAAATGTAATCTCAATAGTGAATGCCTCTTACCAGTCATTGCCAATAAATCTTTCTTCTAAATTTCTAAATTCCAAATTTATGCTATGTGAGAGCAAAACAGAGTAATCACAAAGCAATTATGTTTTTATATCACATATTTACACATGCTATTTTTATGTCACCAAAGTAATGGTTTAAAAAGATAAGACTATTTTAACACATATTTTTATGGTTGCTTTGTAGTTTCTTGCTTATCTGGAATGAAATTTAACCCTCTGTATTGTATATTATCAAAAAATACATGCTGATTTATTTTAAAAAGAAATTTTTTTGAACTTTTTAGTAGCTTTTATTTTTTTTAATAATTTCTTTATTTAAGCACATGTGTACCGGTCTCTGTGGCATGAGATGGTACCTCACTGTTGTTTTGATTTGCATCTCCCTGATAATTAGCGATGTGGAGCATATCTTCATGTGTCTTTCTTTTTTGAGGAAGTGTCTGTATATTTCTTTTCCTCAATTTTTGATGGGGTTAGATTTTTTTTCTTGTTAAGTTCTGTCAGTAGAAATAATTTTTTATTTGTTTGGATTTTTTTTTTGGGTCACACCCAGCAGCGCTCAAGGGTTACTCCTGACTCTGAGCTCAGAAATTGTTCCTAGCGCCTGGAGAGATAGCACAGTGGGGTTTGCCTTGCAAGCAACTGATCCAGGACCAAAGGTGGTTGGTTTGAATCCCGGTGTCCCATATGGTCCCCCGTGCCTGCCAGGAGCTATTTCTGAGCAGGCAGCCAGGAGTAACCCCTGAACGCCGCCCGGTGTGGCCCAAAAACCAAAAAAAGAAAGAAGAAAGAAGAAAGAAAGAAAGAAAGAAAGAAAGAAAGAAAGAAAGAAAGAAAGAAAGAA
>PVKC010011870.1:0-24345 GCA_004027635.1 Crocidura indochinensis | reverse complement strand
TTCGGTTTATTGTTTCTCTTTCTCTCTTTGGAGACACAGTAATGGATTATGGATGTTATTTATTTTTTGAAAGAACCAACTATTGCTTTCATTGATCTTTTAGTTTTGTTGGGTTTCAAGTTCATAAAGTTATGCTCCAAGTTTTATTATTTCTTTCTGCCTGCCTATTTTTGGTTAATCTTGTTTGTCATTCTCCAATGTTTTAAGTCATTAAGTTTTTTTTTGTGGGCCCTTTCTTCCTTACTGAGGAAAGCTTGCAAAGCTATTACTTTTCATCTTAATACGGCTTTTTCTCTGTCGCACAATACCTAAAAGTTTGTATCTTCATTCTCACTATTTCTAGGAATCTTTGATTTTCTCTTTGATTCTGCCTCTGATCCACACTCTTCAGTAATGAACTGTTTAATTTTCAAGTGTTAAATTATTTATATATATTTGCTTGTGAGTTGTTTTTATTTTTAGTGAATCATGGTCTGAGAAGAGAGTTGATTCAATTTCTATTCTATTGACTGTATGGATGTATGTTTTATGGCCCAGCATGTGGTCTATCTTGAAGATTGTTCTATGTGCATTGGAGAAGAATGTGTATCCAGGTTTTTGAGGATGAAAAACTCTATATAGATTTACTAAGTCACTATCTTCTATTTCTTTCTTCAAAGCCATTATATCCTTGTTAAATTTTATCTTGGTTGATCTATCAAGACTGACAGAGCAGTCTTGTATTGAAGTCTCCCCCCTACTATTGTGTTGTTATTAATGTTGTGTTATCAAGTCTATTAGCAGTTGTTTTAAGTTATTTTTCCCTCTTTGGATGCAAATATGTTTATAAATGTGATTACTTCCTGATATACACATCACATGAGTATTGAGAAATTTCTATCTCTGATTCTTATAATGTTTTTTAATCCTAAAGTCAGTGTTATCTGATATTAGTACAGACACCCCAGCCTGTTTAAGGGAGTTACTTGCTTTAAGATTTTTTTTCCAACCATTGAAATTGAGACTGTGTTTGCTCTGATTATTCAGATTTGTTTCATTTATGGAGCAAAATGTTAGTTTTAATTTCTGGTCCATGTTGCCAGTTGGTGTCTATTAATGGTGCTTTTAGTCCATAAATATTGAGATACATTATTAGTATGGGACATATCCTTCTGGCCCTCTTCCCTATGGTCCCTGGATATTATTATCATATTATCTTATGTCATATATCTCACAAATTAGTGATATAAGTCAATGTCTTTCCCTCTTCCTCTGACTAATTTCTCAGAGCATAATACTTTCCATATCCATCTATGTATAAGAATATGTCATGGCTTCATTTATCCTAACAGCTATGTAGTATTCTATTGTGTACATGTACCAGATTCTTTAGCCACTCATATGATTCAGGGATTTGGGTTATTGCCAGATTCTGGCACTGTGACAAGCATAGGAATGCAGGGGGTTATTCTGTATAGAGTTCTTGATTTCCTATAATATATTTTTAGAAGTGGTATTGCTGATCATCATATGGAAGCTCAATTTCTAGTCTTTTGAAATATATCTATATTGTTTTACCAAAAGGCTAGACCAGTCTTAGTTCTCACCATAAATTAATGAGAGTCCCTTTCTCCCTGCATCTTCTCTAGTACTGGTTGCTCTTGTTCTTTGTGATGTGTACCACCAGTCTTTGTGGTGTGAGATAAGTTATTGGTGCTTTGATTTGCATCTCCCTGATGATTTGTGATTTGGAGTGTGTTTTCATGTGTCTTTTGACAACTTGTAATTTTTCTTTGAGGAAATGTTTATTTCTTCTTGATATTTTTGAATGGGGATGTATCTTTTATCTTGCTAAGTCTTATGAATACCTTGTATATCTTAGATATTAATTGCTTATTTATGGGTATTTAGTTAATAGTTTCTCCCACTTTGTAAGTAGTCTTTCTATTCTAGTCACTATTGACTTTAAAGTGTAGAAGCTTCTCTTTAATGTAGTCCCATTTGTTTGTCTTTGCTTCCATTTGCTTGAACAGTGGTATTTCATCCTTGAAGATGATTTTAGCCTCAATGTCTCAGAGTGTTCTGCCTATGTTTTCCTCTATGCACTTTATGGTTTCAGTTCTGATATCAAGGTCTTTAACCCTTTGTGTAAGATGTTAAAAAGAAGTCTGAGTTTACTTCTTTGCATGAAATTGACCAGTTTTCCCAACACTACTTGTTGAAGAATCTTTCCTTGCTCCAATTTGTAATTTTTGCTCATTATCAAGTACTAATTGGTCATACACCTGGGGTAAGTCTCATAATATTTAAGTATGCCAGTTATCTTAGGGTCTGTCTATATTCCAATTCCATGCTTTTTAATGACTACTGTTTTATCACATAGATTAAAATTTGGGAAAGTGATACCTCTCATCTGTCTTTTCCTTAGTATAACTTTAACTATTCATGGGCAATTTTTTGTTTCAAATGAATTTCAATAGCGTATTACTCACTTCTTTGAAAAAATGTCCCAGGTACTCTTATAGAGAATGGATTAAATCTGTACAATTGTTTTTTGAAGTATTGCTATTTTAATGATGCTAACTCTTCTAATCAATGAGCAAGGTATTTATTTCCATTTTCATGTGTAATCTTTTATTTCTTGAAGCAGTGTTTTATAGTTTTCTTTGTATAGGTGTTTCACATCTTTAATTAAGTTGACTCCAAGGTATTTGATTTTCTTAGGCACAAATGTGAATGGGATGTTATTTTAAAAAATATTTACTACTTCTCCTTCATTTGTGTATAAAAATCAGTCAATTTTTGCACAATAATTTTGTAGCAGGCCACTTTATATACAGGTTTATTGTTTGTATATTTTGGTAGGGTTTTTAGTATTTCCTTTATATAGTATTATGTTATCTGAAAACAGTGAGAACTTGACTTTTTCCTTTTCTATCTAAATGAACTTGAAACCTTTTTGTTTCCTAATTGTTGTGGCAAGTACTAACAGTGCTTATTAAATAGAAGTAGTTAGGGGGCATCCTTGTCTTGTGCCAGATCTAAGAGAAAAGGCTTTTAGCTGTTCCCCACTGAGTACAATATTTCCCATTGGCTTGTGTTTCATGGTCTTGAAACTATTTTGGAAAGTTTCAATTGCCACCTTGTTGAGAGTTTTCATCATGATTGGGTGCTAAAACTTGTCAGATGCTTTCTCGACATCTATTGCTATGATAGTATGATTTTATTTACTCTTATTGATATGGTGTTTTATATTGATTGACTTGTGGTCATGGTATATAATCTTTTCGATGATCTTTTGGATTCTAGCATTTTGTTGAGGATCTTTGCATCTGTGTTCATGTCTGTTATTGCATTAGTTCTCCTTTTTGTGTGTGTATCTGTCTGTTTTTGTTATTAGGATGATGTTAGCTACATATAATCTATTTGGGAGTTTTTCCTGTTTCTTCAGTTTCCTGGAAGAACCAAAAAGGTTGAGCAATAGATCCTCTAAATGTTTGGAAAAGAAATCACTACTGAATCCAAGTGGGCCTGGGTTATTGTTAGTGGGATGTCTTTTGATTACCATTTCAAATTCCTCAATAATGATAGGTCTCTTCATATAGTTCAGATCATCTTAAATATGCATGGCACCCCTTTATTAGCAATAGTGCAAACTATAGTTCATAAAGAAAAAAAGTTAAAGAAAGTAAAATGCCTAATCCAAAAATAGGCAGTTAGGGGGTTGAAGGGAATCTGAGAAATTGTTGACAGGAAATTTGCACTGGTGAATGGTGATGTACAGCCTATGGCTTAAACTTAATCTTGAGCAATTTTGTAACCACAATGATTAAATAAAGTAATTATAAAAAATAAGACATGTCTTCCTATCTCTAGTATAAATATAAAATCACAAAGAATTAGTATTGAGCATTTTTAGTAGTTAAGTTTGTTTTATTTAAAATATAATTATTTGGCTCTACATTACTAAACACCTTTATCCTTTAATGTTGCATGTAGACATTATTTCTTAGGTACATAATAATTAGACCATTTATGACAGAGAAAAACTTCAACATAGACCTGTATATTTCCTCAGTTTGTCTTTGTATCCCATACGTCCTGAAATTTTCTGCAGTCTTTTTAAACACCTAGAATATAAAACTTCTCAATCTCAATGAAATATATGCACACATATCCATACCTCAAAGAGATTGCATTATCTCCTGGTAAGCTTTGATGGATGAGGGAATTAAAAGCCTGAGAATATGAATGAGATAACATATGATATAAAACGATCTTCCTGCTGATATTGTATCATTCATTTTAACAGTTACACACAAGCACACATACATATACATATATACATGCACATATATATATATAAATAAAATGAATTTCTGAATTGTTTTTGGGGCTTCATTCTGTTAAAAGCAAGGTATGCTTTACACTCTAATTCTAGAGGATAAACTTACTGTCCATCTATACTCATATGTTTAGGTATTCTTATCAAAACTAATATGCTTGGGGTCCGGGAGATAGCATAGAGGTAAGGCATTTGCCTTTCATGCAAAAAGGTCATCGGTTCGAATCCCGGTGCCCCATATGGTCCCCCGTGCCTGCCAGGGGCAATTTCTGAGCATGGAGCCAGGAATAACCCCTGAGCACTGCCGGGTGTGACCCAAAAACCACAAAAAAAAAAAAAAACTAATATGCTTATTTTAAAGAAAGATTGTTCCACATCCCCTTCAAATAAAAACCATGTCTAGAGTAATTTTCTCCTTTCTTTTTAGCCCATTTGTAGCTAAGTGTCTAGTCATTGCATTAACATGCTGGTAGCTGATTGCACTTCAGGCTTTCTTCTCCTCTAATGATTTCAGGTAATATAGAGGTAGAAGAGAATATGATTAATGGCTGAGAATCATTTCAACACTTCAGAGTTTATTAATCAAGTGTTTGATACACTGGGGCTCTAACTGGAATGCCAAATTGCAGGTGCTCTTGTGCCATTTCTAAATGAATCTTAACACATGTAAATCCACTGTATGTGAAGATGTAATTATGAATTGATGATGGAATGACTCCGGGCCAATTTAAGGTCTGTTCATTGGCTGTCACAGTTTATTTCTGATTCACTCAGACTTCAGTCACCACTGGGGTTTGAGGAAAGAACTCTAACATATTCATGCCCCTGTAAAGTTTCTAATTTTGTTTGTGTTTTTCCCCTTTAACCTAAAGTCTTGAGGGAATTCTTGCACTCCACTCAATGCAAAAGAAGCAGTATGGATAATTGAAAAGAAGTCAAAAGGGCATGAATATGATTAAATGGTTTGCCTTCTTGCTGATAGACCTGATCTGGCCTTGTTTGTCTCAGGAAGGAAAAGTTATAAACCAGTTTCATCATTCATGCCCAAAAGATTCCCTTAAAAAAAAGGCTTTCCCTAAGGATTTCACCATCTGTCTCCCAAACAACCTATTTTTAGTTTATTCCATTTTGTGGTGATCATGGTAGATAAGCTCAAATCCCTAGTTATTTCATAGCATAGAAAAGCAATTTTAAATTTTTGTTGATTTTCCCAGTAGTGTAAAGTAAAAATATCACAAAGTCTGACTCTTCATGAGTCTTCCCTCTACTGACCTGGAGCCACTGCCAGTTTCACTTTCAGGATACCCACGTTAAAGCAGAAAGCAAGAAAAAGAGCTTTGGCTCAAAGCTGAAAAAACAAGTTTTACTTTATTTAATTCAATATATTTGTTGAATTTTTGACGTTATCAGAACTTCTTTTCTTCTTGTGTTTAAAGGAAGGAAGATAATATAAAATTTCTTCTCAATATATTTTATTCAGAGTTAAAACTAAAGTTTTGTCCTTAGCACTAATCAACTGCCTCCTTTTAAAATCATTGCATAAAGATAGCTTTTTTTATGACAGTTGACTCACACCTTAATTATTAAACTTTTTAAATTAAATTAGATGTCATTTCAGCATGCAGCATCTCCAGGCATGTTTGTTTCTTTGCTGAAATGGTTAGTCACAAGCTGTTTATATACTTGAGATAATTCAACAGGGAAAGAAAGCACTTGACCTGCATGCACATGACCAACCTAAGTTCAATTCACTACACTCTTTATGGTCCTCAGGAATCCAGCAGTGAATCCTGAGTGCAGATAAAAATGTATTCTCTCAACATTGGTAGGTTTGATCCAAAATATCACCTTCCTGTCAAAGTGCTTGGTTTTTTAATGGACCTGTAGTGTGTCTAGAGTTTGGGTATAACAGAAAAATAAAACAGAAAGAAAATATAAAAACAGAAAGAGTTTTGGTATAACAGTAACAGAAATGCTAAAAATTTTGGAATATGAGGTGACTGATTTTTGGAATTATCAATTTTATATGTAGCTTGAGAATGTCAAATTATGTGGAATATTAATAAGTCAAAGAAAAAAATTGACACTAATAATTAAGTCATAACTTTCTGTTTTTATGCAGTTGGTCCTTCCAAATTATATTTAGAATGTCTGAGGACTCTATACTTTTCAGTTTTCTTGGCCAACTAGACTGAAAGTTCTGTGTTAGGGTCTGTGGATGTATGCAGTTTCAGGAATTACTCTGTCTACTCTGGAGATCTTTAGGGGCTTGCATGACTGTACCTGCCATATCTGGGAAAAACATGAGGAGAACAAACAAGTCACAGCTACAAACCAGTAATGGACTTCAACCTACATACTATATTTCCACTCCCTTAAGTATAAATTAATGTTATAAGATAATATAATTTTTCTGTACATAGTGATCCATCAAGTATAGTATCATTTGAATGAGAGTATGCTCAAGCTGGTAACTGTGGACAAGATATTCTCAACACAACTTACCATTTAGCGGAGACTGCCATGCTGCAAAGTTGTAAGTAGCTGAAACACTGCAGTGGCATATTGCAGTTAATAGCATATTTGATATTGCAACACTAGAAAATTTTTCTGATGTCCATCATTTCCAGTGGGCTTATCACATTAGCTGATTGTTTCCTTCACGATGAAACTGTTCTGCTTAAATATCCCTTGCAGACAGCACAATTCCCTTCCCATGGAAAATTGATGAAGCTTGGTCTCTGTCTCTGCCACCTGAGACATGAGGACTTTGATTCTTTTTCTGGTGGGCTTCCACATTGTAAGTGCCTCCTAAATTCATATGGCAAGTCTGTAGGAGGTGATGAATAGGAAGGTGTTCAACATCTGCCTGGGTTTCCCTACTGAACAGCACGAGCAGCTGTTGCAGTAAGTTGCAAGAATCACATCTTGAAAAAAAAATGTGCCAGGAATAGTCTTCTACAGCTCCTCAGAGATGGTGCAGGGGTGGGTGGGAATTTGTGATTTTATGGCAAAATTATCCAATTTGAAAATTATTCAATCTCATGATTACTATTTTTTATTGCTTCCCTCATGTCACTTACATTTAATCTCTTTCCCCAACACACTGCCAGAGCTGGGAAATAAAATCCAGAGAGCCAATATGTGCTCAATTATGTGCCTCATTTATCTAATAAGAATATTGAGTAGAAGTAACCACAAACATATGTAATATATACTTAGGCTACTTTCATAAAAAGCAGCCTCCCATAAATGACAACCATGAAAATCATTTTATATAATGTTTACTTCAGGGATGAATGACTTCATTAGATGGAGAGATAGGCTTTTAAAAATACAGAAAAATATTTAAAATATTTGGGGGGGAAATATTTTGGGGGAAAAACTTGTTTCTTGATCATGCCAGGAAACCTGCCCTTTTTATCCTATCAGGCCACTTTTCATTTTTTTCTTTCAGCAGTAAAATCTGATAGATTATTTTTTTCTTAGAAAATTTTTTCTACCCTTCTTCCCTTAGAATAACAGTTGTGTTAGGGGTTGGGCTTTGCAGCTTTTTTTTAAAATAAATTATTTATTTTTTAGTTTGGGAGGCCACATCCTTCAATGCTCGTTTACTCCTGGCTCTGCACTCAGATCATTCCATGAGATGCTTGGGGGCTATATGGCAGAAATCTTGATTGGCTACATGCAAGACAAGAATTTTGCCTGTTCCGATATCAGTCCAGTTTCTCTTTTCAGAACATATTTTTCCTATAACTTAGTCCTTGAACTTAGTCAGTGGATGAGCCTGTAAAAGCACTGATCTTTTGATTTGAAACAACACCCAGGTTGAAATCAGAAGGATCCAAAGTGCAAGCATCTGTGCTCCTTATTTTCTGTTCACTTCAGTCTCAATACAGACAGACCAGGGAGACCTCTGAGGGAGCTCTGTCAAAGATCATTCAAAGGTCATAAATGTGGCTTGTAGAAGTCTTTTATGTAGTAACTGTGACAATATTATTTCCTCTCCACTTTGGCATACTTTCACCCAGAGCTCAAGAGCTAGCAGTATAAGCTGACTTTCACATAGACCATTCAAAATAATATATATATATATATATATATATATATATATATATATATATATATATATATCAAGAAGTTCATACTTTGAAGAGATTAGCAATGACATGGCAAAGGTTCAAACTAATGAGGATGAATGAATCTAAGTCAGGTCTTTGATTCAGAATCAGAAACTAGGCATAGATTTTCTTGACTGTAGTCATTGAAAAAGTGAGAATTCCTATAAACTTCCGGAAACCACAACAGATAAGTGCCCACTCTTCTTAAAGGAACAGAAATCTATGCTACCTCCTATCAAGAAACTTCAGTTACATCATTAGTTTATAGGAAATGCTTATGTATTTGGGAATATCCTGCCTTGTATTGGTAGGTTAAATGAATAACTTTGCAATGATGCTATTAACCCTTTCTCTGAGAAAAAAGTCCACGTGAATTGGTGAATATCCAGTCTATCAGGCAAAAAGGAAGCAAAAGAAAAGAAATTTGTTCTGAATGAACAAGCAGGTTGGCAATTGCAAAATTCTTTCCTTTAGAAAGATCAGAGATTGGGAACAGGAGTGGAGAGAGGATAACATTGGTGGTGGGAATGCCCTTCATTCATTGTCACTATGTACCGTAAATAATTCTGTGTAATGAACTTCAGTCACAATAAAAATTTAAATTAGAAAAAAAAAGAAAATACAAATATAGAAGTAAAAAAAACCATGTATTTTTATTGATTTTCATTACTTACAGTTAAATTATTATAATATTATTCTTGACTGCAGATTCTAAAAGATTTTGTATTTCCAAAATATGTGAGTTTTCAATAATTTTGTCATTTTATGATTTTATTTTAGCTTCTGTTTACATTGACTCCTTTCTTTGTCCTTAGTTATAGTTTGTGGTTCTTGTTCAAATATATTTTTATTATTCATTTATTTTTTGTTGGTTTAATTATAATAGAATAGTATCTTACAGAATGTAATTACCTATTCTATAAGTGCTAGCTCATAAATGTTTGTATTATTATAATAAATTATCTCATAATTAAAAAAAAAAGAAAGATCAGAGATTTTTCAACAGTCTCGGTAACTAGTGTTGTAAGGTGATTCCAGATTGACTGGTCTAAAATCTATTTCTGGAAGAATTAAATGAGTTTATCTTGATTTTATAAAATGGGACTTAGCTTAAGTGATACTTTAGTCCTGTAGTCTTCCTTTTCACAGTAATAATTGCAGAGATATGGTGTATATTCTTGAGAGGAAGTCTAAATAGTTTCTGAAGCACTGAGGGAAATGAAAAGGATAATAGTTAGAACTCTGAAAAAATACTCAATTTTTTTTCGCTTTTCAGTCAGAGTGAGGGATTTGAACAGGTTGGAATACAAATCAATTCTATACTGTTAATTCACACCAGAAATATAAGCTACAATGTATATCACAGAAGGGTAGGTGAGTCTGACTTGATTTCTGTTCTTTTTTATAATCTCCTATGCCAAAGAATATCATAGAAACCTCATATATACTTCCACTATTAAATACTCAGAAGAATAATGCTGGTAAAAACTTAGATGAGAACATATTAGCTTTCAGTTAAAATCTCTTCGATTTTTCTCTGTAATTGCTTTATTTCTTTAAAAAAATATCCATTAGCATTTTTTTAAATTTTGAAGTTCTAATGTTAGTTACTGTTGTGATCTATTCCTGAATTAATCTCTTAATTACCAGGATAGTATTGAAGTTCAGGACCCAATCACACATGTTAAAATGAATAAACGGAAGCACAGACATGTGGGCTTGTGCCTATTTCAAAGAATATTTTACAGAAAAGGAAATAATAGTGTGCTGTTTTCTGTTTTGTTTGGGGATCACACCCAGCGATGCTCAGGAGTTACTCCTGGCTCTATGTTCAAAAATCGCTTCTGGCAGGTATGGGAGACCTATGGGATGCCAGGATTTGAACCATCATTGGGCCTGGGTCGGCTGCTTGCAAGGCAAATGCCCTACTGCTCTGATATCTTTCTGAGCCCTGATAGTGTATTAACTATTTTTAATTCAAGATTTAAAACTTCTAAAGCCGATGTGTCATAAAATGAAAACAGATGCTTTGGTACTATGGTTAACAAACTGCATCATTTATAAAATTAGGTATATCCCTTCCTTTCTTCCTTCCTTCCTTCCCTCCTTCCTTCCCTCCTTCTTTCCCTCCTTCCTTCCTTCCTTCCCTTCTTCCTTCCTTCCATCCTAGCTTTCTTCCATTCTTCCTTCATTCCTTTCTTCCTTCCTTCTTTCCTTCCTTCCTTCCTTCCTTCCTTCCTTCCTTCCTTCCTTCCTTCCTTCCTTCCTTCCTTCCTTCCTTCCTTCCTTCCTTCCTTCCTTCCTTCCTTCCTTCCTTCCTTCTTTTTTTTCCTAAAATATCTATTTGGGATTTATTTAGATATAAACTAGATACAAAGTCAGGAATTCTAAGGCTAGAGAAAAATAAATATAATAGGGCAATTTCAGCTGTCCCAGGACAAATCTGGAATCACTATGATTTCTTACAGTCAGTAGTAAACTTTAAGCACAAATCAGGAGTTCTCTAAGCAGTTCTATTTGTTCTCCAACCAAAAAATGAGAAAAGACTAGAAAACTAAGTAAGGAATTCTAATCTTGTATAAAAAAGGAATATAGTGGGTTTTGTTGTTGTTGTTGTTATTATTGCTTTAACTCTCCTGAGAGTCCTTTGGTTTTTGGGTCACATCCGGCAGTGCTCAGGGGTTACTCCTGGCTCCATGCTCAGAAATTGCTCCTGGCAGGCACGGGGGACCATATGGGGCACCGGGATTCGAACCGATGACCTTTTGCATGAAAGGCAAATGCCTTACCTCCATGCTATCTCCCGGGCCCTGTAAAATTAGTTTCAAAGCTTAAATTTTTAAATCAAATGGCCAGAGCTATAATAAAGCAGGTAGTGTATGTGCCTTACACAAAGTGAAACTGGGTTCAATTCCCAGCATACCATATGGTTCCCTAGTATCTCCAGATGTAATTTCTGAGCACAAAATCAAGAGTAAACTATGAACACTGCCAAGTCTGGCCAAAATAGAACAAAATCATTTTTTGGAAAAAATTAAGGTAGCTCAATTCCTCCATAACAGATCGCATCATAAGGAACTGCACAAGGAAGTTTCACAAGGGCATGCCAATTCATATGATTTGTCATGATCACTGTCCTGAAAAACTTTTCATAGTTCCATATTGCCTAATTAATTAAGCTTAATTTCTTAATTAACATAATGAAGGCTCTTCATTATTTTTTCACTTGATCATGTTTTTATGTCATTTTTTTTCTAATCTGAATATTTTGATACCAGAGAATATCCCTAACTTTTCTCACTCCTTAGTTTTTCTTGTTATTTCTTTAGTGTTAATGGGAATACCAGGAAACTTTCTCTAATGGTGAGTATTCTATTCTGTCTTCACTCCCAACTATGTGTATTACCTTCTACATGACACTTGTATATCTCTGGCCATCTATATCGCATCTTCCTAATGAACTTCTGGCAGCACTATAAAATTTTTTAGCATATCTATTTCTGTTATACAGATCTTTACTTTTCTCATTTTATTTTTCATTCATTTATTTTCCCCCAAATTAATCACAGTGTTAGTATATATGCCATCTAGAGTCTTTGGACACAGTCAGAATTTAGTCAACATGGGTTAAAATTAAGACATAATATTGGCCCAAGTAGGTAATTTATTAGATGGTATTTACCTTTTCTTTTATAATTGAGAAAATTTAATATTTCAAAATTGTTCAGCTACTTGTGAGTTTTTAATTATAGAATAAATGTCCTCTTCCTTCAACAAATTGTAATTTTATACATATAAGAACTTAAAATAATCATTATCCACAAATAGGAGCTCATCACCTATTATTCTGAGCCATCCTTAATGTTCTGGACATACTGGTCTCATTGCTATTCTGTGGACAGAAACACACAACATTTATTTTTGCCTTGGGGCTTTGCAATTTTCTTCCCTGCATGGTTTGTGTTTCACCAGTGATTCCTTTTGGCCAAATCACTGCTCTGCCAATGCTATCTCAAAGAGTATTTTTTCTGTCACCTTATCTTAAAGCTCAACCCATTATTCTTCATTTTTATTATTTTGGTTTATTTACATAACCTTCTTTAATATCATATTTATAAATTTTATAAAGCATCAACATACCTAAAAAATAATATTCCATTAGAATACAGGTGTATGTATGCTGTTCACTGCCATAAATCCTGAATAATCAGCATTCAAAAATGAAAAAAACACAAATTTTAAGTTCAACTAAATGTAAAACTAAAGAAATAAAGACATAAAAATTACCAGAGGAGTGGTATTATTTTTCAGAAAATTTGCTACTAGCTTGGAAGAGTCTAAATTCCAGTTTCTAGTCTCTTATCATTTTAAAATTGAACTTATTCAATGTTCTATTTTCAATATTTTTCTTCTTTTTTGAAATAAGCTGAGCTTCAACATCAAACAAAAAACGTTTTTGAAATTTAACTTCTGGATTTTGAAACCAATGGCTACTACTCCAGATAGATCCATGGTATTCTCCTTATACAATGAAGGCTTTTCAGTTGCTGGCATACACTAGGGGAAGTCAGTTCTCAGAAAGAACTGTGACATAGACAAGAAGTGACCGGAATTCACCCCGGAGCTGTTGATATGTGTGGAGCAGCTTAATGAAATGACAGCTCTTGTTTTGTAAAGCTGCTAATGGTCTTGACAAGAATCACAGTTTCCATGCAAGGACACTAGCAGTCCAAATAATGAGTCTTTAACTCACTCATGGGACTGTCATATTTTCTAAATGTATTTGCTAGGCACCATAGTGGGCCAAAAGCTCAATAAATTCAATAATCTTTCCTAGGTTCCCAGCTGATATTTTGAATTGTCTTAACTATGCTGTAGCCAGTAGAAAGAAGGCAGCTTTTTGAAAGAAGTATCAAGATGAGTAGGAAAAACTAATAGATTGCTTTCCTGATCTCAGATGGGTCAACAAACTTAACTGGGATACAAAGCCAATTACAAAATCCATTTAAGTGTAACAAATGAAGGTCTGAAAAGCTACACTACTAATTAAGGGCAAGAACATTAAAATTAAAAAAGTGACCATTTAGCCTTAGTCCAATGATGCATATCTCTTACCAAGTAAATTGGCAATAAAATCTTGGAGAGAAGACCTCACTAGAACTCTGAAGTGCTAACAGGAGGTGAGAACAAGAGGTGAGAAAACAAGGAGTCTTACTTTCAGTGGCTGCTTGACTTCCTGACTGATTCTAAACATCAAGGAGAATTTATTCCCAGAAAAGTTATTTTTGATCCATAGGTCAATACATTGAAAATATACCCAAAAACCTGACACAAAGCCAGGCAGAATTTAAGACTGACATCAGCTCTGTGCACAAACACTGCAGTTAGGCTACATTGGAATTATTTCTCACCAGTCACTTCAAAGTACAATGTTCAAATATGACTATCTCTATAGACAATCTCTCTTTTTTTTCTGAGTATCTAGTATCCAGTGTTACTCAGCACATATTGTTCCATTGTTCTGTACTTCATCTTCTTGAGACTCAGAGATAACTTACATTCTCCAAGGATCCCAGGGTTTTAAACTTTTGTATTTTTACCATCCTCCCAGACAGTTGACTCCTTTCTCCTCCATCCATAGTGCAATTCCCCTAAGTTTACTTTCATATTCATGACAATCAGAGAGGAATGGGAAGATATTGGGGCTAGAGAGATAGCACAACAGGCAAGATACTTTTATTTGCAGAGTTGAACTAGGTTTAATACCCAATTAATATGTACAATATGTGGTCTCCTGAAAATTGCCAGAATAGGTTAAGAAATAAGTCCTGAATTCTGCCAGATGTGATGCCCAAAATAAATACACAAAAATGTAAATAAGCTTATATTAGCATTGCTTATTTGTGAAAACATCAGCATTATAATATCACATGCACGCTTTTATTATTTATTAATATATTCTACAAAGAAGTTCAATTTGTGGTATTAACCAATATATTTGGTTTTTATCATTTCCGTGAACAACTCTTTACCCGGATTTTCCCTTAGTAACTACCTGTAAAAATAACAAAACTGATGTTTTAAAGATATTGAGGTTTCGAAGTGTTAGATTCACATATGCACACAGATTTAATGAAGATTGTAGCATGCATTATTACCCAGAAGTATAATTGTATTTTTTTAATTAGAATGCTTTCTTAGTTGTCTTCTAGAACCTTTCCTTCTGTTGTGAACTATAAGGATATCATGAGTATAGTAGTGGATTTCATGCATTTGTCTTAGTAAGTTAAGGCAATGTCTTGGGTAAATGAGACTTCATTGTCTTTAAACCTGGTCACTACTCATCCTACCTTAGCAATGTTTCAAAGATAATCTTTTTCCTGTCAAACTAATAGGGTGCACAGGGAACTGAATTTGAGGCACTGAGTCAGATTCTACCTTGGGATATTTTTGGAGGTCTATGTGAAGTAAGGGTGCACCTATTCATTGCCCTAATTGCCCAATGAATAACTATTAAGTCAAGGACAAATTCGTTTAATGCAAAAGTAGACATTATTAATCAGCTACAGTGAAATCTAAACTGACCATAACCAGAAGACTCTGTATTGTTTTCTCTTTTGAGGTTCAAGGTACCTTACTATAAAATATTGTGATTAAGTCACATATTTTATGTATTTATTTATTTTGGTTTTTGGGTCACAACCAGCAGTGCTCAGGGGTTACTTCTGGCTCTAAGCTCAGAAATCGCTCCTGGCAGTTTTCAGAGCACCATATGGGATGCCGGGATTCGAATCATCGACCTTCTGCATGCAAGGCAAACACATTACCTCCATCTATCTCTCTGGCCCCAAATCACATATTTTAAAGATATAATTCTCTCCTCCCTTAAAATTCTGTTCTGTGAGAAAGGTCTTTGAACATTTTTCTTCTTTTTTTTTTTTTATCACAGCACATTTTTAGATACAAAGAAAACTGGTTAAGAATTAAACATATTTCTTAATTTGATTGTGTTATTTCCTTGCCATAGATATTCATATCCTTCAGTTTCTATGTTGAGTAGGTGTGTGAGAGAAATGTCATTTGTATTTGAAAGACTATTCTGAAAAGTAAGTTTCTTTCTAGAAGAGTTCCTTCTTAAGTGTTTCTCCATAGAACATTATCTTTTCTAAAGCTTCCATAAACTCAACCTGATCCCAAAGTTAAAATTATTTTCTTAAATGTTATTGGTGTTGTTCACATTGGAATAAACTGAAGCAAAGCATAAAAGTATTTGTTACATAATCAAAGGAGCTTTTAGTCAAAGATTAAAGCAATAAAGGGATTCCCTGGGTTCTTTAAAAATATATTCTACACTATCTAGCTTGGCGTTCAAATGGGCTCCAAATCTCTTTTGAGTGCTAAATCCCTAATAACAAAAAAACATCAAATTAAGAAATTGTACATCTTTTTCCATGTACATATTTGTTTGGCATACAGCACTAGATTTCCCAGGTATTATTAGAGTAGAAGCTATTACAGGAGGGAAGACAAGGTCTTAAGCAGGCAATAAAGAATGTAGGAAAACATTTAGCCTAATGCTTATTCTTTAGACTTCAAGCACCAATGTCTGCAGTTAACAAGATGTATGCTTTTATTGAGCAGGAGAGGAGGCTTTCCAATTCACTTAAATGTCTATTTCCATTACATATATAATTGAATTACATATTTGATTAAATCAGAAAATGGAAAAATCTTTGGATATGCAGCAGTCTGTGCTGACTACCTTAACACGAGCTTATTCCTACCTCACTGTCAGCTTTAATACGGCAATTAGTGCTGGCAAAAGTCTATTTGCTTATAGACCTAATTAGAGATCAAGAGAGTGTCTCACTTTTGATAATTGCATGGCTGTGGCCCATCTATCAGCCATTGTTAAATTGTTGTTATATTAATGTAAAGCTTATAATCACTGCTGTTCCAAATTGAATAAAATGTTCTTGCCAATTCTCCAATGCAATTAATTTACATAAAAGCCTCTGGAACCAAAATTAAAATGATATACATCTTTGCAAAGGCTTCAGTTAAAACAAAGCTAAGTAATAAGGAAAGCATACATCTTTTTTCCCTGAATTTTTGTGTTGACTGTAGTTAATAGCCAAACAATCATTAAAATGTGCCTAAAACTAATTAAAATTGTTATGCTCATACCTCATTTACTATGTACTCTTATTTATTATTCAAGGCATTAATATTTTAAAGTCCCTGTTCCAGAGTCCAGAGAGATTCCAGGCAAAGGAACAGGAGGTCAGCAGTTCCTCTTCCTTCAAGAAATCTGCATATAAATTACATTAATCTCACTGAAGCATTTGATATTGCCTCAAAAGAACTGATGGTGTAGGTAAGCTTGTCTTTTTGTTCCTTCTGCTTAAACTAAATAAGTAAAATAAAGTATAGTCATTCATCTTCAGAAGTCTGTACACAACTGCAAGTAAAGAATATTACATGACAGCTCCTGCATTTATATCAACCATAAGCCAGGAAAGAAAAATGTGTTATATGCTGTATACCAGTTGACTCCATAAGACAAACTCAGGCAAATATCCTATATAAGTGTGGTATTAAAGATCTTCACAATTTTGTCACAAACCGATAATGAATGTGATTATTTCCAAGCCATAAAAGATAATGTAGTTGGTGTCTGATATTAGAGAGCACAGTAATAATGTAAGTAGCTTTTCTGCTAAAATATTTTCCTAGTTATATTGTTATCAATCACTAACAGCTGTTATCTAAAGACTGTTCTGAAGAAATCTCTCTTAAGTCTTCATCTAAATTAATCTATACCATAATAATGATGTGATTTTAATGTTTAATGAGAACTAAAGTTCAAAAATTCTTAGTAACTCACCTAATGTTGCACAGTATTGATAATAGAGCAGGTTGCATATAAATCTCTGTAAGTGATATTTATAATAAATCCTGTTGACAATTGCAAATATATCTTATTCTTTGTGTTTGTGTGCTTTTTGGGCAACACCAGGCAATGCTAAGGGGGTTACTCTTGGCTCTGTGCTTAGAAATCACTCCTTGCAGGCTCACGGGATCTGTGGGATGCTGGAGATCAAACCTGCATTGGCTTCAGTCAGCTGCATGCAAAGCAAACAACCTACTCACTATGCTATTACTCTGATCTCCTAAATCTGATTCTTTTGAAATTAATAGTTCAGTATTGCATTTTCATATTTAGTTTTTACAAAATCCATTTGTTAGTATTTTAAAAACAATTTAGCATTCTATCACTAAAATATATTATCTCAAATAGACCTGCTAAATATATCAAATATGAATAGAAATCTTTTGTATTAAAATGCCTTCTAAATGCTATATATTTAAGAATTTTTAATTACATTTTGAATTACATTATTCTACTCAATAGAAATATTTCAGAGTAACTTGGGGTAAAATAATAATAGGATGTTTTTGGCATTAGGAAATATAAAAACTTCTTTGTTCTTATGTTTCTGACTTGATCTTTCCACTTTTCTTCTAAGTAGCGATATAAATTAATCTCATGTTAGGCCTAATTTTATCATTTGTAAAACTGGAATTCTATATAGGAAGTGAATGTGCACATTAGTAGTTCCATCATATAAGGTTTTAAAAGTTGAATATTGGCATTAATCATAACTAGGGAGATCGTTCCCTAACGTTGAAAAAAATGCTCCCTGACATTTAATTCAAGTGAAAGTTGCTAGTTGGTGGTAACATTCAGATCGTATTTTTCAGTAACTTTTTGTTTTGTTTTGTTATGGGGACACATCCGGTGATGCTTGGGGTTATTCCCGGCTCTGCACTCAGAAATCACTCCTGGCTTTTGGGAATCATATGGGATGCCAGGAATTGAACCCAGGTTCATCCTGGGTCAGCTGTGTACAAGGCAAATGCCCTACTGCTGCGCTACTGCTCCAGCCCTTTTTCAGTAACGTTATAAGAGTAATTTTATCAACCTAAATATATTTATATATAATTGCATATCTGTATGTATATTCCCAATATACTTAGTTAATAAAAATGATGTGGAGATTTGAGCTATGCCTGTACAGAGGCTTTTTCAATATTTTATTCTCATTCTCTCACCCTATGTCTCTAAAAATTGGGAATATCTACAGTCTATGATGACCACAGTTTAAAGTGAAAACAAAAAAGTGACAAAATAGTAGCAAAGTATACTAATGAAAAAGAGAAGGGAAAAGGTAGGACCTAAATAAATAAAAGTATACAAAGGTCCTCAGGGAATTTTCTACAAGCTTACATTTATAAAAATGAAAACAATAAAGAGAATAAAAAGAAATCAAGGAAAAAATAAGACAAATGGTGTAGTGATATAGTAAGAACATTGTATCTAAATTGAATAAAAGACAACAAAGTCAACCTTTATGCAATACTCAGAATGGGAACAAAATGAAACCTCAATATATATATGTGTGTGTGTGTGTGTGTGTATGTGTATAATATCCCTATATAAATACCCAAAACAATATAATAGTCTTTGAGAGAAGAATATTTATAAGTGTAGATAGGGCCAGAGAGATAATATAGATTAATATAGATTATCCCAATGTGCCCTCTACTATCTCTCTGCTTTGCAAACAGCTGACCCCAATTTGATTGTGAATGGCCCCATGAGAACATACACCCGAAAAAATAGAACCACATTAACAAGGATTTCTATATATTATAGATATAGGAGCAGTAAAAATTTATTAGAGGTAAAATCTTAATAATTCTTTAAAAAAGATGACTCTAAGGTGATATTCTAGAATCTAGTTACCACCAGATTTATAACATACTTGATACATTACAGATAATGTCATTTCATGAGTATTAGGTGTAGCATTTTTATGTGACTGTTTTATAATAAACTTGAAATTATACACTGGACATCCAGACACTCATCCAAAATATTTTCACTCCAACCTATATACCATAAGCTTCATTCCCCACTTTTATTGCTTAATATGCATAGTTTGTTAACTACTTTGACAAAACTACTGCAATTCATATACAGACTGCACAACAAATTCAAATATAAAGTAATTTTTCTATAAAAAACATTATTTTACCAGAATGACATTTACTTTATATAATGAGAACTATTTACACATCACATGTCCACTGGCTTAACTTAAGATGAGGTGACTATAAAAAGAGGTCAAGGTACCTAGCAAAGAGGGAGAAGGTAAAATGAGTACAAAATGAGAAGGTAAAGTTTAGTTATACGAGAAGACCGGATAAAAGCCTGTTTAAGAAAGGGGAAAAATGGTAAACTAAGTATAAGCTTCTTTAAAAGAGTTTAGAGAAAAGGAAATATGGTAGTTAATAGAAGATTAAATGAAACCAAGATAGGATTTTCTTTTCCTTTCCATTTTTAGGTTTTTTTTTTCCCCTCCCAAGCTATGTTCAGGAGCTCTAGAATACACAGTGTGAAGTGATCATCAGGCTCTGGAGTTCAATATAAGAGCTTAAGGATCTGCCATTGCTTGGGTCCTGCAGTGCTGGAGATACCTATGCTCCCTCGCCCCCCTCCCAACTTTGCTGCAACCACATCAATAATTTACAGACCATATTATTGCAGGAATCAAATTCAGAAAGGCACATGAACCCTAGTACTGTACAGTTTATTATTTCCTTTTCTGCATATTTAAGGTTAAAGTATATGCTTTGATAACAATAAGTATATTTAAAGTTAGAATATAAGAATATAAAATTAGGGGCTGAACGGTGGTGCAAGCAATAAGGCATTTGCTCAGCCTATACTAGCCTAGGACAGACAGCGATTCAATACTCTGGCATCCCATATGGTCCCTGAAGCCCAGGAGTGATTTCTTTTCTATTTTTTCTAGTTAGTTAGTTAGTTAGCTAGTTAGTTAGTTAGTTAGTTAGTTAGTTAGTTAGTTTGGCTTTTGGGTCACACCCGGCAGCACTCAGGGGTTACTCCTGGCTCTATGCTCAAAAATCGCTCCTGGCAGACTCTGGGGACCATATACAATGCTTGCATTAGAACCACAGTCCTTCTACGTCTAAGGCAAAAGCCTTACCGCTGTGCTAACTCTCCGGCCCCTCCAAGAGTTATTTCTAAGCGCATAGCCAGGAATAACCCCTGAGCGTCATGAGATGTACCTCCCAAAATAATATAAAATTAAATGTAACTATATTAAGTATTAGGCTAAAATAGAACTAGAAATTTGTCTTCAGAAACTGAGCTTACAGGGTGGGACATTTGTTCTTGGGTACACTGGTGGTCTTAAGACTCCATGCGTTAAAGAATCATTTACAGCGCTATAAATCACAGTACTTCAACAAAAATAGGGTTATGACACAGATATAGCTGAGTCTTGTCTGGAATATCATGCCATTGATAGTCAGCATAATATAGTCAAAGGCGACAAAAATCTGTACTGGTAAAAAATGTAGGCATGGTCTCCATCTGGATCAGGTTAATGTCCTAGATTATATAACTCTACATTTTTCAATATATTTTAATGATCCCCCAAATTCCTATTGCCTAGAGACATCAAGCCATCAGAGCATCAGAGCATTTGATGAGAACAGCATCTCATGTACCTCCAATTGAATTCACCTCTTGAGAGGATCAGCATTGTTTGATCTTGTAGTTGATTTAATACTGTGTTGGATTTTTAAAATCTTATCTGTTGGTAGACAAAATCAACTATTACTTTTTTCAAAATGAGGCTGCATGGAGTTACTGACATCGACAAAATATAAAAATTTCTTTAGACTATGAAACTGAAAATCTGTTACAATTACTACCCATCGGTAACCCATCCTAACATAGTTTTGATCTTGAAGTACAAGATGAAGAAATGTCTCATAATATGAGATAAATCTTGAGGGACACAGAAATATAACCCTTATAGCTTCATGGTGATCATGACAGAAGAAAACAGGAGTAAGCTCAGAACAACACTAAGTGTAGCCTAAACAAACAAACCAAAAAAACTCACAAGTGCTTGCAAGGACCTGACGATGAGATTTTATTTATGGGAAGCTCTTGGTGGTTTGTGTGTCTGATTTAGTCATCAAGTGACAAAAAGTGTGTTGTGAGTGCTGATAAACTACTAAAAAGAAAACACTATATAATGTAAGTTGGTGGCAGAGCCAAAACATTTGGCATAGCATACTCATATTTGGATAAGATTCACCTATTCTGCCAATATATGACTGAAAATGTATTTGCCTAAAAGTAAATCAAGTCAAGGCCAGATTTCAAGGATTTTAAAAACAATTTAATAGTCATGCTTGGGGGCAATATTATAGACTGCATATCCTTTTTACTCTAGCACAATTAGAACTTCATGACCTTTGAAAAAACCCAAAACAGACATACTTACAGGAAAAGTCAGATATCAACAATGACACAGTAACCTCCTAATTATCCAAAGTAACCTCCTAATTGCTGTGACAGTAAAATGGAGAAATATTGTTGTAGGCAAACGTTCCTTTGAAGATTGTGTTCATTGTTGTTGTTGTTGTTGTGTTTTTGTATTTTTTTTGGTTTTTGGGTCACACCCGGCAGTGCTCAGGGGTTACTCGTGGTTCCATGCTCAGAAATTGCTCCTGGCAGGCACGGGGGAACATATGGGGCACAGGGATTCGAATCGATGACCTTTTGCATGAAAGGCAAACGCCTTACCTTCATGCTATCTCCCGGGCCCCATGTTCATTGTTGTTAATGATTTGGAATAATTATAAAATTTTCTAATTTCTGGTTTGTTGTAATATAGTCCTGTTATAAGTGACAATGACTATAGAGAATGAATCAAGAAAATATTTTTTAAATGTTATTATTATAAATAATGTGGTTTGGGAGTGATAATTACATTCTAAATATAAATAAATATTCAAAATAAATATTCACTAATGAATCATTAGTAACATAACAATGGTTTTCATTGACTACTACCTGTTATTAAATAGGGTTATTAGGAAAAAATGTTGAAAAGCATGAACTAAGGAGGTGATACTAGAAAGCATCCTTATGAAACATTCTGACATAGACATTGTCAGGATGACAATGACACAATCATTGTGTTAAACTCCTGGGAACTACTGAATGTTTAAAATGTATAATAGATTAGTAAAATAAAATCTAATGTATGCCTTTGGATTTATTGCCCTTTGTTGTAATTTTGAAGATTTACCAATTGTGAATATAAGCAATTTTACTAGATTCCTTAACTGTTTAATTTTCTTTTCTTATATAAGAAACCAAAATAATGCTTTTTTTTAGCAAGCTACTTAATTTAAGGAGTAAAGGTAATGTGCACTAATTAACAACAGAAAAATTAGCATTGATATTTTGTTTAATTAGAAATCTGATTTCATGGTGTCTGAAATGTGAGTCAAAAAGCCACTGTCAAAAATGAAACATAATCTGAAACCTTGAGAATTCTCAAATGATAGGTGTAAATATTTATAAGCAATAACTCCCAAAATGTACCTTTCCTAATTGCCTTTGCAATTAGGTCCTCCTAGAACTCATCTCTATTGTTTTGGGATGTTATTGCATATGCTTTCTTATATACCACAAATGAGTGAGATTTTTCTATGTCTAACCCTTTTCCTGTGACTCATTCACTCAGCATTAAAATGCTCCATATCTATCTATGGATTAACAAATTTCATGATTTAATTTTTTCTAACAGCTGCATAGTATTCCATCTGTGTATAGATACCACAATTTCTTTAGTTTTCAGGAAATTGGATTGTTTCCAGATTTTGGCGTATGTAAACAGTACTGTTTATCTGATACCTGTTTTTCTTATATATCTTACATCTGCCCCAAATTTGCACCTTTTTCTTAAATCTTATTTTTAGCTCATAGTATGTTTCTTTTCTATTCCACTGTCTTTTCCCTTCATTTTCTTCCCAGCTTACTACAAAGAAATAATTTCTTAGTGGGAGAGTTTGACTAGTAAGATAAGAAATAGAATTAATGGAAAAAAGGGGGAGATATGGTAAAGGAAATTAAATGCTGCTTAAAGAGAAATAGAAAAAGAGGGTCACCATCCCTGGCATGTTTTTAAATTAATTTTAAAAAATAGGCAATGGCACAACAGAGTATTGACATTAAGAAACTGTGTTTTCCAAGCCAACACTGGTTGACTCCTTAGTACTTCATAGGCTTTTAAAGCACTACTAGAAATGAGCAGAGCTAAAAACAGTTTATGAGCTCCAATGAATATAGCTCAAATCTGCATTCCCTAGTCTGCTTCCCATACCATAAATCTGTAAGCCTAGGATATGAATGAGTCCTTGATTTTAATGCTTAACACGTGATTTACTGGGCCCAGAAGAAAACAAGGAGTCCTTGACTTGAGTTAAAATAACAGGATCTGGGACTGGGACAATAGTACAGTGGATAGGGCATTTGCTTTGCATACAGCTGATACAAGTTTGTTCCTCAGCATCCCATATGATCCACTGAGCTTCTCAGATGAAATTTCTCAATTTCTGATGGTAGAGCCAGGAGTAACCCCTGAGCACCTGTTGATGTGGCCCCAAAGCAAAAACAACTCAAAAGATCTTAGAGACAGAACTTGGGAAGAGAATCTAGAATAAGGTAAGACCATACATACATTTAGGGTTAGGCTGAGGAATAAATCTGGCTTTGTTCTGTTCCCATTAAGAGTTTCCTGAGGTGGAGACTCCGCCCAGCGGCGCTTTGCTGAAATTTCTGGACTCTGGGACCTGTCTCCCTGTGCTTCTCTCTTTGCTCAATTCTTGGAGTCCCATAAGAGACCAGACCCCTGGGAATCGAACCCAAAAATCGCTGAACTCTGAAACTGCCAGCGAGCCAGGGAGTAAGTAGGAACTGTGCGACTTCCCAGTCGGAGGGCT
>PVKC010011869.1:0-24259 GCA_004027635.1 Crocidura indochinensis | reverse complement strand
TTTCTTTCTTTCTTTCTTTCTTTCTTTCTTTCTTTCTTTCTTTCTTTCTTTCTTTCTTTCTTACCTTCCTTCCTTCTTTCCCTCTTCCTCCCTTCCTCCCTTCCTTTTCCCTCCCTCCCTTCTTCCCTTCCTGCCTCCCTCCCACCCTCTCTCTTTCCCTCCCTCCCTTCCCCCTTCCTTTCTTCCTCCTTCTTTCCTTCGTCCTCCCTCCCTCCTTCCCTCCTTTCCTCCATCCCTTTCTTCCTCCTTCCTTCCTTTCCTTCTCCCCATCCCCCCCTTTTTTTGTTTTTGGACCACACCCAGTGGTACTCAGCAGTTACTCCTGGCTTTGTGCTTAGAAATTGGTCCTGGCTTGGGGGACCATATGGAATGTCAGAGATCTGGGTCAGCAAGGCAAATATTTGCCTTACCGCTGAGTTACCATTCTGGCCCCAAGTGCATGCTTTCAAAAAACTGACTGAAATTGTGTATACTTAAGCCTTCATAGGTTAAGGCCATTTCATCCTCTTGGTCTTGAAAATTTATTCCCAAGTCTATTTCATTACTAATTCCTTTAAGAACTGCCCCCAGGGTCAAATATATTTTTGATGGTATTCTTTTGTTTCTGAATCTGTATTAATTCCAACCTAAGAGCTTACCGCTTAGATGAATTTATTTTCGTAGTGAGGAAAATTTACTTCCAAATCTGTTTTTATGCAATCTCTCTTATGACTAGTCATTTTGGAAGGAATATTGGTTCTACACCACTCCCCCTGGAAATTTGTGGGGAAGGCATAGGATCTGTACCACACTAACTTTAAGTTTGGGGTGGGGAGAAATAGGATTTGTACTGCACCCCTTAGAAATTTGTGGTGGAGGGAGTCTGGGTTATACACTTACAGATCTTCCCTCTTCCTCAGCTGATTGAGCTATGTTAATTTCTTGTATAAAATCAAAATTCTTATATTAAATTCTTGTATTAAAATCAAAATGTCTTTACCAAGGCATTTGTCTTTGGTCCCATATGGTCCCCCAATCAAGGAGCGATTTCTGAGCGCATAGCCAGGAGAAACCCCTGAGAGTCATCGGTTGTGGCCCAAAAACCAAATAAATAAATAAATAAATAAGTAAATAAATAAATAAATATTTGGAAGCTCCTCTACATTTCCCCTAATTCCTGTCTGACCCATGCAGGCTGTTGGAAATAAGATGTCTTCTGGCCCATGGCCAGTAGGTGACGGTATAGGACCAGTTTCAAGGTTTTTGTTTCGATCATGTATTGTGACAGGAAAAATCTGTAAATGAAATCTTTTCTGGCTTTCAGAAAAAACAGAAACCATCTCAGACATATTCTGAGATAAATCAGAGTATTTTAAAAGTACATCAGACATTTTCTGTGATAAGTCGGTTTTCCACCCGCATTTTCTTTATCTCGTAATTCTTATAGTTTGACATAGCAAAATACCCAACATACAAATTCCATCAAACAAATGATAATATCTGTATTTTCTATGTTCCTAGTCCTATCTCCAAACCAAAAAGAGACAAACTCACAAACCCGAAATGGTGGAATCCATTCAGAAAGGCATGAAATCAGCTCACCAATCAGTCACTAGTGACTCTAGTTGAGTCACTGTTACCGGCTCCATTATATTGAATTAGTCCTTGGGTTCCAGCCCCAGAACACTGACGAGACACGGGTCTGGAGTCAGAAGGCAGTCTGAAAATAATTAAAGAGAAAATAAGTAAAGAGAAAAGACTTTTAAGGAATTCCCCATGTTACCCTTCACTCCAGACACTGCTCCAAGAAGCCAGTATCATGGAGATCCAGAAAATTAAAAGACTTTTAAAGGACTTTTTCTTTTTTGATCAAGCTTTTTAACTGAGAAAAACTGTCACATTTGAAAGATGAGACTATCTGTTTCACCACCAATCACAGGGCCTACATTCAAAGAATTCTAATGATCAACAGCATGTATTTGTATAATGATTGAGGTAGAAACAGACAAATCCCGTAATTCTTAATAGAGTGTAATATTGCTTGACACTGTCCATTAGCATTATTCATGGCTAAAATTTTTCTTATCAAGGATTGTTGGGCATCTATATCTTCTACCTCTCAACTGCAACTTGTAATCTACCTAGAAAATCTTAATATGATTCTGTAGCCCCCCTTAACAATCTTAGCACAACTAACAATATATTCTGCTTCAAAGTCAACCTTTTTCCAAGCCTCTAAAGTGAGATCCCTAATAATTCTTTTTAAATAACACATGGTAATCTAGCCTGCTTATTCATGCCTGTGAATTCCTCTTCCCATGCAAGTACTTCATAATTCAATTGGAGCCCTGCAACCATCTTTCCAGAGTGACTTAGCTTTTTAAGTCTATTGATACAATATGACATCTTCCACTGTAAATATTGAGATGGGTTGAGACATATTTTGGTCACACTTATATAGTCTTCATGAGTTCAATTTTTATCGTTACTCCAGGTACCAAGGTATTGAATCCAAATCAGACCAAGAGGACCATATTGAGTGCATGCTTTCTTAAATTGACCAAGATAGTGTATACTTAAACCTTCATAGGTTAGGACCATTTCATCCTCTTGTTCAGGAAAATTTGTTCCTGAGTTTGTTTCATTACCAATTCCTTTAAGCAATGGCTCGTGTGGTCAGATATTTTTATGATGGGGTTCCTTTGTTTCTGAATCTGTTTTAATTCCAACCGCCCCAAGAACTAGTTCTTTTGGTGAATTGTTTTCCTGGTGAAGAAAACTTAACTCCAATTCTGTATTTATGCCAATCTCTCTTATGACTACCCTTTGTGGGGGGAAAGAATGGGTCTGCCCCACTCCCCCTAGAAATATGTCAGGAAGGTATAGGTTCTGTACCACACTTCCTACAGGTCTGTGGTAGAGAAAAAGGGTCTGTGCCGCACCCCCCTAGAAGTTTGTGGTAGAGAATAGGGTCTGCGCCATACACCCTAGAAGCTTGTGGTAGATGGAGTTTGGGTGGTAGGCTTACAGATTCACCCTCTGCCTCAGTTAATTGGCCTACAGTAGTTTCTTGTATAAGATCAAAATTTTCAGGCAAAATATTTGGAAGTTCCTCTACATTTTTCATAGGTCTTGACTGACCTGTGCTGGTTGTGGGAACTAAAATATCTTTTAGCCATTGCAAGTAGGTGGCAGTATAGGACCAATCTCAGAGTTCTGAGTCTGACCATGTATAGTAATCGAAAAAATCTGTAAAATTATGCCTTTTCTGACTTTCAGAAAAAAAACTAAACCATCTCAGACATCTTTTGTGATAACTCAGAGTATTTTAAAAGTATATCAGACATTTTTCTGTGATAAGTCAGAGTTTTTCACCCACATTATCTTTATCTTATAATTCTTATAATTTAACATAACAAAAACCAATATAATAATTTCAATCAAATCATAATATTTGTGTTTTCCATGTTCCTAGTCTTATCTTCAAACCAATGGGAGACAAGCTCACAAACCCATAGTGGCAAAACCTATCCAGAAAGCCACAAAATTAACTCACCATGTTCCAGCAGGGTCCATATTACAGTTCCCTTTATATTAAATTAAGTCCTCATGTTCCAACACCAGAACACTGAAGAGATGCAGGTTTGGAATCAGATGGTGGTCTGGAAAATAATTCACACACACACACACACACACGCGCGCGCGCACACACACACACACACACACGGAGAGAGAAAAGGCTTTACAAAGCATCAATATCCAATCTACAACAAGCTGTACAAGAAGGGACCAGTTACACTATCATTCTGGGAGGTAAAGGAGGGAGATATGGGATACATGCTGGGAACAAGGGTAGAGGGAGGACAACACTGGTGGTGGGAATGCCTCTGATTCTTCGTTGTCACTATGTACCTTAAATATTCCTGTGAAAGATTTTTAATTCACTTTGGTCACAATAAAAATTATTTAAAAGGCTTTTGAGGAGTTACTCACATTACCGTTATCTCCTAGAAAAAAAGTAGCCAACTTCTAGGAGATCTGGAAAACATAAGTACTGACTTCCTCTTTCACTGAGATTTAATCTAAGGGAAAATGCCATACTTGGAATGTGGGACCCTCTGGTCTCAACACCAATCCAAGGTGTTATTCAAAGATAATTTCATCCAATAAGTAACAAGGCATATACTGAATGAGGTAGATATAGATCAATCCCATAATCCCACACAAGATTGTTTTACAGGTGTCTTAGCCCAAACAATTCGAATGAAAAATATTCATCTAATAGAAAGAAGCAAATCTGTTTGCATGTTATGTCATCTGGAATGTAGAAAATCCTAACACACTCATTGTAAATTCAATTATATTTTGATATATTTCAAAATAGCAATCAAACATGAAATTAATAGATTGTAATAACAGTAGAAAGTAACACATTTAGGAATAAACTTAGTTAATTGCATAGAATTTCATTGTGTAGGTGTACCAGTTTCTTTAGTCAGGATCCTGGCTTGTTTCCAGATTCTGGCTATTGAAAATGATGCTATGCTGAATATAGGAGCACAGTTGGCATTTTTATATTGTATTTTTGTGTTCCTGAGGTATATCCCTAAGAGTGGTATTTCTGAGTCATATGCAGTCACAATTTCTAGCTTTTTGAGGAATGTCCATATTGTTTTTCATAAAGGTTGGACCAGTATGCATTTTCACCAGCAGTGAATGAGAGTTCACAACATCTAAGCCAGCACTGGTTTTTGTTTACTTTTTAGTGATGCATACTCTTTTCTGTGGTGTGAGATGATATCTTATTGTTTGGTACAGTCATCTGATCTCATCTGGCAGAATATTTGAAACAGCAAAGTATAAGGAAAGGTGTGGGTAGGGTAGAAAGTAACATTGTGATGGCTGTGGAACTAGGTGGAGTGCTCAGTGATCATACCTGATGGGAATATGGGAAGACGGAAGTAGAGTCTAGGTAGGCTGTGATCACGACAAGTGCTCTATTCTTTTTACTTGAACTCTGGCACCCTTTTAGAAAGTTCTGCTCACGTACAGCCATGTGAGCTTGTGTTCCTGATAGTATGCAGTATGGTAAGCCAATAGTAAGTTAAAATGTTTTATTTTAAAACATAAAGGTTCAGAAATTTACTACACCATGTGAAGTTAATTGCCTTGTCACATGCTGATCTGGGTTAAATTCCTGTCACCACATATCCTACAAATACTTCCATGAGTAATGCTTGAGCAGAGCCAGAAATAAGGCCCAAGCACAGTCGAATGTGGCCCCCAAATCAACAAATTAAGCAGATGAAACCAGAGCTGGGACCTACCACAGTGGTTATGGTGAATGTGTATCATGGCAAGTGAGTGGGTTATTTTATCACTTCATTGATTTCTTTTTTTTATTATTTTATTTTAATACCTTGATTACATACATAATTGTGTTTGGGTTTCAGTCATGTAAAGAGCACCATCCATCACCAGTGCAATGTTCCCATCACCATTGTCCCAACTCTCCCTTCTCCCACCCAACACCCGCCTGTACTCTGGACAGACTCTCCATTTCCCTCATACATTCTCATTATTAGGACAGTTCAAAATGTAGTTATTTCTCTAACTAAACTCATCACTCTTTGTGGTGAGCTTCCTGAGGTGAGCTGGAACTTCCAGCTCTTTTCTCTTTTGTGTCTGAAGAATTTTTTGTTGTTGTTGTTGTTTTTGGGTCACACCCGGTGACGCTCAGGGGTTACTCCTGGCTATTCGCTCAGAAGTCGCTCCTGGCAAACACGGGGGACCATATGGGGAACCAGGGGATTGAACCATGGTCCGTCCTAGGTTAGCGCAGGCAAGGCAGGCACCTTACCTCCAGCGCCACCGCCCGGCCCCAATGTCTGAAAATTATTATTATTGCAAGAATGTCTTTCATTTTTCTTAAAACCCATAGATGAGTGATACCATTCTGCATTTCTCTCTCTCTCTCTCTCTCTCTCTCTCTCTCTCTGACTTATTTCACTCAGCATGATAGATTCCATGTACATCCATGTGTAGGAAAATTTCATGACTTCATCTTTTCTGACAGCTGCATAATATTCCATAGTGTATATGTACCACAGTTTCTTTAGCCATTCGTCTGTTGAAGGGCATCTAGATTGTTTCCAGAGTCTTCTGTCTCCCTATTTTTGGTTCCTTTTGTTGATCATTTTCTAATTTTATGAGCTGTGTCATTAGGCTATTCAGGTATGCCCCTTCTTCCTTCCTGATGTGTGCTTGCAAAGCTATAAATTTCCCAAACACAATCTTGTATGTAATAAGGTGTTTAAATAAATTTATAATAAAAATTATTCCTCTCAGTACTGCTTTTGCTGTATCCCATAGATTCTGATAATTTGTGTCTTCATTGTCATTCATTTCCAGGAAATTTTAATTTCCTCTTTGATTTCATCTTGGACCCAATGGTTGTTTAGTAGCAGGCTATTTAGTTTCCAGTTGTTAAAGTTTTTCTTCTGTGTGCCTTTGTAATTCATATTTAATTTCAGAGCTTTATGATCAGCAAAGATAGCCTGAAAAATCTCTATCCTCTTAATTTTATGGAGATATGTTTTATGTACCAGCATGTGGTCTCTCCTGGAGAATGAGCCATGTGCACTGGAAAAGAATGTGTATCCAGGTTTTTGAGGATGGAGTATCCTATATATATCTAGTAGGCCTCTTTCTTCCATTTCTCTTCTCAGGTCTGGTATATTTTTGTTGGGTTTCAGTCTGGTTGACCTATCAATTGTTGAAAGGGTCGTGTTGAGGTCTCCCACAATTATTGTGTTATTACTGATGTCCTCTTTCAAATTAGTCAATAGTTGTATTAGATATCTTGCTTGTCTCTCATTAGGTGCATATATATTTAATATTATGATTTCTTCCTGCTGTACATATCCCTTGATTAGTACATATCCTTTGGTTAGTCTTTGAAGATAGGTGGTAGGGGTTCCATCTTGCTTAGATTTTGATTAGAGCCATTTTCACTGCTCGTCTCAATCTTACCTCTGGAACCTGACCTAAACAGAGGGCAAGTCTGACCACTAAACATCATCTCCCAAATCCTTGCTGATATCAAATGCTTTCTTTCCATGGAAGCCAGAAAGTCTGGATAGATCAAGATATCACTTGAGCTGTGGCATTCACAATATTCATGGAGGTCATGTTTAGGGGATAGAACCTGCTCTAAATAGAGTTTACTTCAGGTTTTTAGTTAAACTCACTCAGAAAGCCTAACAGATTATAGAATGAGAATGTGATGGCAAGAAATTGAGTGAACATGCCCAAATCCTTGGAGATTAAAAATGACAGGAATAAACACAACTACATTTTCATTTTAGTGGATAAAGTGAGAGAATGTTAGGGAGGTTGTGAGGACGCCTCATATTAGTCCTAATTCCTGCCTCTCTGAGGTCACTGAGGAAACCTTATGAAAACTACCCACAGTTTTGGAGCCCTGCACCCAGTGAAGTCTGTTTTAGGGGAGGGGAGAAAGGAATGGGCCCAGTAGAGGGGATTCTTAGTGGTCAGTCACCAATCTAGTTCCTCAGGGACTGCTGGTTGAGGGCAGAGGCACTTGGGGGAAGGACTGGTGGAAGACTCAGGCGGAAGCTGTAAGATGCCAAGGGGCTCAATATAGGGACACTGGCCACATACACTGACCCCGTGGGCCATAACAGTGCCTTAAGCTTGACCAGACATCCCACCCCAGCACTTTATATCTATTTCTCTGGCTCTTGCCAGTTGCACTTTCTGCTTTTCTTCTAGGGTCTCTATGAGGAAGGGTAATTGGGAGCGCAATTCATCAGATTATAGGGTGTTCATCAGGATCCTCCAAGGAATGAAATGCTACCATGGAGGCAGAACAACACAATATATATGTGAGCTTATGGGCAGAGCTTAGTGTCTCCAACTTCATTGGCCAGTGAGAAATATAGAACCCTATAGGATTCCTAACCCCCACCCCCATGTTAGTGGGATGATGACAGCACAATGGGGACTGAGTTCTGCGCCTGTGTCATGTGACTGGGTATTCATGAGAAATGCTCTCAGTCAATATTCTCCCCTCAACCTGGGGATTTGCAATGCCAATGCGTAGAGTGGAGGAGAGGAGAGTCCCCGAAGGGAAAGCATGTCTTATGCTGCACTCACGATTCCTAGCTCAATTTATGATTTCTTTCCAGAAATCAAGATCAGGGATCCTTATCCTTAACACCTTTACTATAAATCTTTCCCCTCCAGATTTTTTAAAATATTTTATTGAACACTCAATAAACAATTATAAAGAAGACTTACTTGTTGGAGTTTTGTAGGCTCTTTCTCTGACTGAAATATAAGCCCTGTGTCTCCCTCTGTGGACAGGACAGAGCTACCAAGTAAAAAACGGATCTACACTACACTATAGGGTAGTTTTCAATAAAATATGCACAAGAAAGTTAAAACATGAGTCCAGAAGAGCTCCATGAACTTAAGTCAAGTATTGTGTGCTGAAAGTCTGGGTTTTCTCCATGCATTGCCTAGTTCCCTGAGCACAGGGAGACTAGGGAGAAAGTCCTAAACTCAGTTGACTCTTAAACAAAACACAACAAACCACTAATGAGAACTGCTTTAGTTCTATGACTGAGCAAGAGATAGGAAAATGGGCGTCATACCTGACTGTACATTTTATGCTTTGGTGTAGGTTTTGAGAATTGTTTTAGTTACTTCCTTCTCAGAAACTATGTTACACCAAAAGTCCCTCGAAGTATTTTCTATTGCACCTCGAAGTATTTTCTGATCCTCACACACTCATCACTGAGCAATTTGGGGAGGTAGGTGAGTCAGTTGTGTGGGCACTTTGCTCTGCTTGTTCTCAAGTTTTGTCATAAACTGAAGTGAATCTACCTGAAGTTTATGCTATTGTTGATATACTTTAAAACCCGAATATACCTGGAATTATCAAAGTCCATGTGAAATCCCTAGGTCATTAAATGATGAAACTCCATTGTTTTAATATATGGCAGGGCTGCAGGCCAGAGCCGCTGGATTTTGACTACAGAGAGTTTCATTATGCTATCAATTTTATGTGTTTGGAATAATTTATTAAAATATGTCTATTTGAAGTACTTAAAACTATATAAAAAGCTGTACAGGATAAATGGATACATGAAAACCAGCATGCTAGACTAAAGTGTTATATTTAAACAAGTTTATATCTGTTTAGAAACCACACATGACTTTTTTAGGGCTTATTTATGGTTCTATGCTTAGTTTTCAGTCCTGGAAGGGTTTGGAAAAGTATTCATGGTGCCATGTAATCACTTAACCTTGTGTACTAACCTCCTGGTACATTTTTAAATAAAAATTGTAACAAACATTTTAATTAAATCATTGTGATACAGAGTTAAAAATATGTTCATGATTGAGCCATACAGCATCTAAGACCCATGATTTCACCAGTGCACTTATTCTGCCATTAATATTCCCCGTTTACCTCCTGTCTTCCCCACAATGCCCCGTCCCTTACCTGCCTCTCTGGCAGATGTTTTAATTCCCATCCTCTGTCCCTTTATCTCTTTTCTCTCTGTGTGTCTTCCTTTTTGCCTAGTAAGTATTGTGATTTGCATTATTGTTACTAAAGTGGTATAAATACCCTTTCCTGCTCTTTATTAAAAGCATCATACCTTGCGTGAATTAGACGCCTTGATTACATACATGATTATGTTTGGGTTTCAGTCATGTAAAGAACACCCCCCATCACCAGTGCAACGTTCCCATCACCATTGTCCAAGATCGTGAATACTCTTAAGTCTGTTATTGTTTTATTTGGGTATTATTACCATATTTTCTTCTTCTTCTTTTTTTTTACCAGCATCATAGAAACTGGGAGTATTTCTGTTTTGCAATTTCCTGGAAGTGCCTGAAAGGATTGGATGTGGAGTTTTTTTTATAGAAGTTTGAAAGACTTTATTAATGAATGTATCTGGGCTTGGTTTTAGTTTTTGGAAGACTTTTGATTACCATCCTAATTTTCTCAGTAGTTCTAGGTCTGTTCAGGTGTTCCAACCTATCTTGGCTTAGTCTTTGGAAATCATAGAAGCCAAAAAAATTATTCTTTCTTTTTTTAGGTTTTCTATTTCCTTGACACAAAGATTCTCTAATCTGCAATGATTTATTTTCATTTCTGTAGTCTCTATTGTAATATACCCAATTTACCTCTGATTCAATTTATGAGGTTTCTCTTTCCTTGTGCATTATGATAATAGATGATCAATATGCTTATTGCTTTGAAAGAACCAACACTTGCTCACATTGAGTTTTCAGAGTTTTTTTTTGGGGGGGGGTTTCTGTTAATTAATTTCTGTTTTACTTCCATCTGTCTGCTTTCAGCTCATTTCTATTTGACAATTTTTAAGCTATGCCAGTAAGTTATTTATGTTCTTCCACACAACTCTTTGTGTTTTCTGTCATCCAGCATTCTCTAACTCTCATGCATCCATTTTCCTGAGGAATTCTGAGAAATTCCCTAACAGATCTGGACCAAGACAACCATGGCAAAGGATCAAGTTTTTCACCAGAAAGCCCATGTCTTCAGATCCTGCCCCACCAATTCTCAAATACAAACAGATATCTCCAAAGATAGCTTTGGCAGACAAGTAGCACATAGCGAAACATAGTGTCCACTCCTTGGGCTGCAGGTTGCAAATGTGCATACTGTTGATGTGACAGCAAAGGAGGACAGTGGTCATCAGCAAGACAGTTAAAAGGGAAGAGAAGGAAAGGGGACACTCCCTGATGAGAAACTAGGCTTGGTAGTATAGGCACAAGAGATAGATAACTAAGTACATTTCTGACCAGTGTGCCCAAGCAAAGACTGAGTGGCCTGCCTATCTTACACAGAGTTCTGTTTGATGAATGTTTATGATGTGGTCAAGCTTAGTCTACATTTCTTGACCTCTCTGTATGATTTAGCCTTATATCTTTCAGGAATGCCAATTAGATTACAATTTAGAAAGTTAATTATATAGAAATAGCTTCCATTGAAACACTAGAAACCCAAACTTGAAAAACTTCTTGTAATTTTCTTGCTTAAACATTAATATGGTGTATATTATGCAAGAGCTATTAGAATAAGCACCTTACAAATGTTTTATCTCATTCAAAAATTATGATTATATTATACAAAAATATAAAGATGGGAAAACATCCAAAGAGGGAACTAATAGACCTATGCTCTTTCTGGTTTCTCCACAGATTTAAGATGTGCATTTTCAGAAATCTTGATTCTGAATACCTATTTGTTATGTTTACCTCAGCTGACAGACTCTCAATGGACAATGATACACATGAACAAGACAAGAGCTTGGTTTTCTAAATTTTATTTAGAAATTGGGGAGATTTTTTTCCATCCTTGAAATTGGGGAGACCTTTATTTTAAGAAAATACTCAATTGTTTCATCATTTATGTTTCAGGAGTTTTTGTCTCTAATCCTTATATTTCACCACTTGAGCATAGCAGCATATAAATTAGTGTTGTGAGGGGAAAGCTGTTCTTTCCACAACCCTACGAAGAGCTGATTTAAATTCTTTATTCCTCAATGTATAGATCATTGGATTAAACAATGGAGTGAGGATGGTGTAGGATACTGATATGAGAGCATCCTGACTTGAGGAATATCCAGACTTGGGCCTCAGATAAATAAAGGAAGCACAACCATAATGAACAGTGACAACTATGAGGTGAGATGCACAGGTGGAGAAAGCTTTGTACCTACTCACAGTAGAAGGAAACTGGAGTATGGCAGAGATAATGTGAATATAGGATACCAAGATCAATATTAGGGGTATAACCAGGACCAATGCACATAGCATGAATATGACCATTTGATTAAAATGAGTATGATGAGAAGCCAACTTGAGCACAGGAGAAATGTCACAGAAGAAATGATGGATCTGGTTGGAGGAGTGGAAGGGCAGGTGAAATACCAAGGAAGTGATCACCTGTGCAACTGTGAATCCACAAGCACAGGCAAAGGTCACCAGTCCCCCACACACCCTGGGCCCCATGATCACAGTATAGCGCAGAGGGTTGCAAATGGCCACATAGCGGTCATAGCCCATAACTGCCAGAAGAAATGAGTGAGAGCAACCAAGGAAGAGGAAGGTGAACATCTGGATGGCACAGCCCAAGAAAGAGATGGTCTTTTTCTGGGCCAGCAGGTCAACTAGCATCTTGGGCACAATGACAAAGGTGTAGCAAGTTTCAGAGCAGGAGAGAACTGCAAGGAAGAAGTACATAGGGGTATGGAGGGCTCTGTCCAACCCAATAGTGGAAATGATGATGGCATTGGTGCCCAGTGTGAATAGGTAGAGGAGCAGAAAGACCAAGAAGAGAAATTTCTGCAGCCCAGCCAGCGCGGTGAAGCCAAGGAAATCAAACTCTGTCACTGTGGTCTCGTTGACTTGTCCCATGAGAGGCACATCACTTGCTGACTCTGAAAGAATACAGTCCATAATGTCAGGAGAACTATAGGAAATCCATAATCTTAGAGTAGTTCCTTTGATTTTTAACTTAAATTCATTATTCCTTTTTTCTTATTTTAGAAAGACATCTAACATTGGACAAATTTTGCATCTAATTTTGCATATGGGCTATGATCGCTATGTGGCCATTTGCAACCCTCTGTGCTGTACTGTGAGTGTTACTAATTCTAATACTTGAGACAAAGCATTTTAAACTTTTCTCTTGTTTAACTGGATCCTTCTCCTGCTTTCAGGATAAGATGGTTTTCAAACCCTTAGCCTCTCACACTAGGTTAATTTTGGGCTATTTGCCCTCACCTACCATCATCATCACTGTCTTTAATATCTGTAGGTTCAAAGTCATTTGTATTGACTTTGTTGGTCTATCTGAATATCTGTCATACATATTAATCTACACACATGCTTCCATTAATTCTAGTTACTGCACTCCTACATCTACGTTCTCTTCTATTCTCTATGCTAGACACCTGCATAGACCCTCACTCCACTTGCTGACACTCTCACCACATTGACTCTTACTTCTGTGTCTTTATCATGGATAACGATCTGCAAGAAGTTCCCCAGGATAAACTATATCTATTTGTCCTTTATTTCCTTATTCAGAGATTTTCCTCCTATTCCAAGAACATGTTTCTTATAAAGATTCCTGTCCACTTTATCCCTCCTTTACTTCTGCTAAGATCACATGTAGCCCCACCACCTGTCAGATCTCCCCAAATCACTAAAAATAGTACTCACCTTCTCAAATAGCAATTGAGTCAGATTATTTATCTTCGAAAGTACAAACTAAATTGTATCTTGTTCTGTCAGGGGAAACGTCCTTGATTTCTTTCTCAAAGTTTGTGTCAAGCATTGATTGCCAATTTGAGGCTTATTTACTTATTCTTGAAAGTTTTATTAATTTTTTTCTCTCTTTTCTGGATTTTGGACCCAGAAGTCACATTGGTATGCCCAGGTGAGAAATGGAAGCCCAAGTGGGGAACCAAGAGTGGTTGAACCTGCACAAGGAAAACAAGACTACAGGAGGCAGACCAGGAGGCTTTTAGACCCAGAGACTTTTTGGACTTGGAAGTCACCTTGGCAGCACCTAAGTGAGAAACAGAATTCAAGTCAAGACAAAGAACCATCGCTTCTCAGCCTTTTGGCTAAGATCAAGTGAAGACAAAGAACCAGTGAAGCACTCCTACTAGTCAAGGACATAGAAAACATCACACTACAACTACGACTAAGGGGAAACAATACAAGACCTCACCATGCTTAGAGAATGAAGAAAGGAAGAAGGGACTTACATAAATAACTTAATGTCAAAGTTTACAAAACTGAAAATTGAACAACAAAATGAACCAAAAAATAGGGAGATGGAAAGAACTAATAAAGATTTGAGCAGAAATCAATTAATGGGAAATCCATAAAACAATCTGAAAGATCAATAAAAGCAAGAGCTGGTACTTTGAAAAAATAAACAAGATAGATAAATCACTAGCAAATCTCACAAATAAAGGAAGAGAGAGAAACTTAATAAACCTAATAAAAATGAAAATGGGAAAATTACTACAGATACTACAGAAATTCTAAGGGTAATCAGTGACTACTTTGAGAAGCTCTATGCCATAAAACATGACAACCTCAAAGAAATGGATAGAATCTTGGACTCTTATAACCTCCAAAGTTGAACCGCAGTGATCTAGCATATCTCAACAGACCCATCACTATTGAGGAAATTAAAATGATAATCGAAACTCTTCCCCAAAACAGAAGTCCAGGTCCTAATGAATTCAATAACAAATTCTTCCAAATCTTTCAAGAGGATCTACTGCCTATACTTTTCAGGCTTTTCCAGGAAGCTGAAGAAACAGAAACACCCTCAAGTAGTTTTTATGAAGCAACCATCACTCTGCTACCAAAGCCAGACAGAGATGCCACCAAAAAAGGGAACTACAGACCAATATCCCTGATGAATGTGAATACAAAAATTCTCAAAAAAAATCCTAGCTGATAAGTTTCAATGTTTTATCAAGAAAGTCATACCATGACCAAATAGGATGCATTCCAGAGATGCAAGGATGGTTCAACATATGCAAGTCAATCAAGGCAATAAATATATCACACCAAGAAAAATTAAAAATCATACAATCATATCAATAGATGCAGAGAAAGCATTTGTTAAGGTCTGACACCATTCATAATAAAAATAAACTCTCAACAAGATAGGGATGGAAGAAACTTTCCTCAGTATAGTCAAGGCTATTTGCCACAAACTAGTGGTAAATATTAAACTCAATGGGAAAAAAATGAAAGCTTTCTCCCTAAAATCTGGTACTAGGCTAGGCTGTCTGCTCTCCCCACTCCTATTCAATATCATACTGGAAGTACTTGCCATAGCAATTAGGCAAAAAATAAAAGATATCAAAGGCATCCAGATAGGAAAGGACTATCCTTTCTAGTGTTTGCAGATGACATGATACTATACTTAGAAAATCCTAAATACTCTACCAAAAAGTTCCTAGAAACAATAGACTCATATACCAAAGTGGCAGGCTACAAAATTAATGCACAAAAATTAGTTTCCTTTTACACAAATAATAATAGAGAATAAATAGACATTAAAAAACAATACCATTCACAATAGTACCACAGAAACTCAGATGTCTTGGAGTCACCTTAATTAAAGAAATGAACACTGTTTCAATAAATAAAATAGGACATAAGGAAATGAAGACATATACTCTGCTCATGAATTGGGAGGATTAACATAATTAAAATAGCAATATTCCCAAAGCATTGTACAAGTTTAATGAAATCCTTCTAAGAGATTCTATGACATTCTTCAAAAAAGTGAATCAAACACTCCTGAAATTCATCTGGAACAATATGGCCAAGAATGTCTAAAGCAACTTTGAGTAAAAAAAGAGATGGGAGGCATCACTTACCTCAAGCTTAAATTGTACCATAAAGCAATAGTCATTAAAACAGTATGGTACTGGAATGAAGACAGACCCTCAGATCAATGGAATAGACTTGAATTTCAGAGAATGATCCTCAGACTTGCAATTAATAAATCTTTGATAAAGGTGTAAGAAATGCAAAATGGATCAGGAAAGTCTCTTCAACAAGTGGTGTCAGGACAACTGGTTAGCCACTTGCAAAAAAAAGTGAAGTTGAACCTCTATGCACAAAGGTAAAATCCAAGTGGATTAAATACCTTAATATCAGACTAAACTATAAGGTATATAGGAGAAAATGTAGGTAAAACTCTTCATAACATTGAAACTAAAGGCATCAAGTATTAAACATCACTGTTCAATCAGGTTGAAGCAAAGATAAACAGGGTTACATTAAATGAGAAACTCCTGCAATTCAAAGGAAATAGTGATTAGAATAAAAAGATAACCCATAGAATGGGAGAAATTATTCACACAACACCCATTAGATAAGGAGTTAACATGAGGTATTGATAGAACTTTACAAGAACAAAACATCTAACCCCAAAATGGGGAAAAGTAATGAACAGACATTTCCTTAAAGAAGAATTTCCTCAAAGAAGAAATACAGATGGCCCAAAGGCACATGAAAAAAATGCTCCACATCACTAATCATCAGAGAAATGCAAATCAACCAATGAGATATCATCTTACTCCATGGAGAATGACACACATCACAGAGATCAACCACTGTTGGAGTGGATGAGGAGAGAAAGGAACTCTCATTTACTGCTGGTGGGAATGCCGTCTAGTCCTGCCTTTTTGGAAAAAAATATGAATATTCCATAAAAAACTGGTCATTGAGCTCCCATATGATCCAGCTATACCACTCCTAGGGATATACCCTAGGAACACAAAAGCGCAATACAACAGTGCCCTCTGCACTCCTATGTTCACAGAAGCACTATTTATAATAGCCAGAATCTGGAAACAGCCCAGATGCCCAACAACAGATGAGTGACTACAATGCAGCTGTTAGAAGAAATGAAGTCACAAAATTTGCTTATACATGGATGGATTTGAAAACGATTATTTTGAGTGAAATAGGAGAGAAATAAACACAGAATAGTCTCACTCATATGTGGGACTTAAGAAAAATAAAAGACAGTAAATAATAACAACCAAAAAATAGAGATGAGGGTAGGGAGGACCAGCCCAAGGTAACACGGTTATCACATAGTGAAATAACTACACTGACAGCTATCATGACAATGATAGGAAAAAGCAGTGCCTATCTTGAAGACAGGCAGGGGGTGGGGGCAGATAAAAAATGGGGGGGGGGCAATGATGGTGGGAAAGTTGCACTGGTGAAGGAATGTGTGCATTGTATGACTGAAATCCAATCACAAACATGTTTATAACTATTATGCTTAAATAAAATAAATAATTTTAAAATGTTTTTCTCTTTTTTCTATTAGATTTTGTATGCTTGAGGGATGGAGTTGCATAAAATGTCTTCACTTGAACTCTCTTTGTCTAAAGTTATATTAGGCATCTAATATCTTCTAGTAAACACTGGTCATATAAGTGAAATGACAATGGTGCAAATATTGTTGATGGTCTTATAGTCTCCCTCAGAATCATAGCTATTCTCAGTTTTGCCTTATGCTGGTCCTAAGGGCTTTGTGAGATATAAGGAGTACTGCATCACAGGAGAAATGAGTTCTCAGCTTTACAAACCAAAAAGAGAGACTTCAGATTGCAATACAAAAACAGCAATAAGGGGGGCCCCGGGAGATAGCATGGAGGGTAAGGTGTTTGCCTTTCATGCAAAAGGTCATCGATTCGAATCCCAGTGCCCCATAGGGTCCCCCGTGCCTGCCAGGAGCAATTTCTGAGCATGGAGCCAGGAGTAACCCCTGAGCACTGTGGGGTGTGACCCCCCAAAAAAAACCAAACAAAAAATCCCCCAAAACAGCAATAAGGGAAGTATTTGCATCTGCTTATGTGTGACCAGGATTACTGAGTTCCCTGAATATCTGCAGATTTCAGAACAAACAAATGCAAATAAAATAAAGGGTTATTATAACACAATTCAGTTATTATCTCTTTTTAAAAGACTATTGTTTAAATTCATTACTTTAGCTCATATTTTATCTACAACTAATCTAAATTTACCTTAACTTAGCTCAGAGTCACTGAATCAAGACTATCAGAGATTACGCTGCCAGCATTAATAATTTGAGAGCCAGCCACTGAACTGTGTGGTTAAGGACATACATGTAAACCAGATTCAGTCAATAACTTTAAGTTAAGTTCTCACAGTTCCAGGATGAAATGTTCCCATATGAAAAGATAATTAAGTGGTGTGGCATTTAAAATTATAGATGGGTTTTTTTACATTGTTCTAAAAATGCTGTATTAAAGTACTATTGAAAGACTTCCTGAGAGTGTACATGAGTGAGTCATGTTTGTTCTGATGGAACAATAGCTCAGGGAACCAAAGTTATTATTTCAGCTTCAGGTGTTCTGCCAAAGTTTGTGTGTTACTTTCTATTACACAGAAAGATACTACCTGATCCCCACACAGACTGCAAAATGGATGTTTTTTTTTCACTTTTTCTTATTCCCTTATTTTTTATTCAATGCCTAACAGGAATGTACTGCCTAGAAGCTAGTTATTATCAATTTTGTTGTGATTAACAATATTTTCTTTCTAAATCAAGTACCTAAATTATTAGAACTACCAGGATATTCTTCTTGTTATGATATCTACTTTACCGACACTTTACATGTAAGTCAATAAAATACAAATAAAGTGATTTTGAACTTAAAGTTTTAATTCTAACTCTGTCATCTTCTAGAAATAAAATCTTGAATTCTCTAAAATTCCTTTTCTCATTTACTTGTTGAAAATATTCAGAGTGAACATTAACTGAAATTACATAAATAAAGAGAAGAATTTAATGAATAGTAAATGTAGAGATCTTTAGTGTTAGATGCTCAGTGTAAGGATGATACATGGAAGTTAGCTATATATGGTAGAAAGCAAAGGGGATTCCTCAATTTTCTATAGGGGGGAGAGGATATAAGATACGTTTAGAAGACAAAACTGTAGTTAATCTTTAAGAAAATATGAATTTATGAATTTTTCATTTATAAGCTCAATTATTTACCAGCATAACATAGCTTGTGCAATATATTAGCTACAGAACTAGGTATCTACATCAACTTTACCATTTAAAGGCTATAATAGATTGTCTTACAATTCTCTGTTTATTGTTTTTTTTTATTTTTGGGGGGGCCACACTGGGTGACACTCAGAGATTACTTCTGGCTCAGAAATCACTCATAGCTAGGGGGACCATATGGGACGCCAGGGATCGAACCAGGTCCGTCCTGGGTCAGCCGCGTGCAAGGCAAATGCCCTATCACTGTGCTATAGCTCTGGCTCCTGTTTTACTGTTTCTTGATTTCTATTATGCCCTAAACACATAAATAGGAGAATGAACTATTTAGAGAAGATGAAACAGCTATATATTATGCATACACATTATCTCCAGAAGACAGTGAAGGATAGAGGTTCTCTTTTCAGGTCTGGGAAGGGCATTGCACCTTTTTTCAGTTTCTCTCAGTTGGAACATACCAAATGCTAAATCTGAAACAGTGTGGTTCTCAGACATTGTATTTATCAAATCCACTGGTTCTCTGGGATCCTAAAGACTCAAATAGCCTCTTAGACAGATGTAGACTTTGAGTTATAGGGAGTTCAGAACAGTGGTAGATATGTGAACAATAGACTTCCTTGCCAGGTGATGTGAAACTCCTAAATCCTAATCTACAAATTGACTTCCTCTTTGTGCCAGATGTCTCCTGAATTAGCTTATCTCTAAGCTTGTCTCTGATCCTGCTTCCATAGAACAGAGTGCTGATGTTTCATCTATCACTGACACAATAGTTACAGATGATTATGTCAGTTTTAGAGGCATAAATGAAAAATGAAAAAATATTTCACCTGAAATTGGAACATGTTCCAAATATAGTGACAGATAAACAGGAAGGCTTTATGCAACAACAGTAGGCATCCATAGAAGGATGGCAGAATATAAAAGAGGTACCCAAAACTGGTAAACTGGGGAGAAGAGAGGCAAGGGAGTTGGGGGTGGATTCTCAGTCCACATAAAACTTTTATCATTGGACAGGAGTGATCTCAAGCTCTGCTGTTCAGTGCTCATTGCATGGTTAATCATATATATTGATGACTTGAACTTTAATTAGAAGGGTAGAATTCATAAGTAGTGTTATTACAATAATAACACAAAACTTTTGTGATCAGAATGCTATTAAGTACCCTATTAAAGTAAAACAGAATTAAAAAGGTATAAATTGGGGAAGAGAAGAAAGTCACTGATGGAGGATAATGTGCAAGATATATGTATACAATTTTGTTGAAACTAACCCCAAAGACACTATAGTAAGGATCATACTTTGGTGTTCACATGCTTACCTGGGAATCCCCCTGCCCTTCCTGCCACTTCACCAGAACAGGCCACTGTCCTTGTCTGAACTGTGGAGACCAAGTCTCTTAAGAGAGGAAGATTCCTCCAGCAAGAGGAATCTGCACCATCCTCTATTCCAGCCTTGTCTGTGAAGATGAAAAAGGTATCTGTTCTTCACATGCGACTCCTATATATGGTCCTCCTATCTCAAAGTGCCAGAGTCCTGGAAGGGCAGGGAAACAGAATCCCTGCTAACTTGTATGGAGGATGTTAGGGGTGGGGGAGCTCCAGTATCCACTCAGAGCATCATATGGCCTGGGCTCTTGGCCCTGATCAAAAATTGCCTGCCATCCTCTGGTACTTTATGACAGTTGACCAAGTCACAAGTCACAGAACCACTGACATTTCCTGTGTTTATGGATGGTTTGTGGCTCTTGTGAGTCTCCTGGTGATGATCATTTCCATGGAGACATTACCCTGGGCTTAATTAACAGTTGAGTTGATTGTGGGAAACAGAGGCAAGTTACCAAAAGCCAAATTACTACAAATTGGGCCTAGACATTAGGGCTTGAGTGGGGGCAGAAGGATCTAAACACTTTCAGATGTTGCGATTTTAGAAAACAGCTCATTTTGAGTCAGTCTCTCAATTTCACCTACTACCACAGAACAAAAGAGAAATTTATGCAGAACATTGTGATAGATTTATTATGAAAGTTGTTACTTTAACAATTTGATAATTATGACTTAATATTTATAATTAATTGATCAATTTATATTTAATTAATCATTAATGTCCTAATAATTAAGGAGGCAGTTTTCTTTCCTAAGAGGAAAACAACAATGTCACCATGTCTTGGTTGAAAGGATCTGACAAGGACTATCCTCACCCTCTAATTCTTCTTATTTCTATCATCTAAAAATCACAATAATTGATTTTGGTGTAGGTGTATCAGATACTTGAGTCTATATACATTTCATGAACAGAAGTGCCCTATTGGTTCATGATATCTCTGCTTAAAGTACCAGAATCTGCTCTCTAGTTTTCGAAACTGATTTCCAGCTGTCCAAGGCAGAGATAAAGTTGACTAAAAGATAATTTTCTGACACCATGGTTTAGTATCTGAAAGTCAGAAAATAATATTGATTAAAAAGTCATAGAGACAAAAAAATTGTGCGTGAAAATTAACAGTATTTAAATGTATTTGAATTTGTTTGTCAAATGTCATTTTGTTATTCATATTTAATCCAACTACTTTTTTACTTTACTAGTAGACACACAGAGGGTTGCTCCTAAACTATTCCTGATTTAGTGATTAGTGTACAATAGAGTGCCAGGATCAAACCCAGGCCTCCTGCATTTAAAAGGTAAGCCCCAGCCAGTTGAGTTATCTCTTCAGGTAATGCCTATCACTTAAAATTTTTTCCTGGGGCCGGAGAGATAGCATGGAGGAAAGGCATTTGTCTTGCATTTAGAAGGTTGGTGGTTCAAATCCCGGCATCCCATATGGTCCCCTGAACCTGCCAGGAGTGATTTCTGAACAAAGAGCAAGGAGTAACCCCTGAGCGCTGCTGGGTGTGACCCCAAAACAAAACAAAACAAAACAAAACAAAATTTTTCCTGAGATTTGATCGACATTTTAAAGGTTAGACATCTTTTATAAATATATAAATTGATGAGTTTGGAGAAAACCACATGCCTTTAAAATGAAATAAAATCTATAAGTTCCTAGAGTTTCAAACTGTCACTTGGCATTACTTCTGCTGCTGGCACTTGCACTGTAACATTGAACTCACACATTTACAGACTATGGTACAGTTTTAGAGCTCTAGATACACTATTCTGTGTGTAGGTTTCCAAAGCTACCTGTAAACTAAAGCTTGTTGTTCCTTGATCCATATTTCTTTTTTTTTATGGTTTTTGGGCCACACCCGATGACGCTCAGGGGTTACTCCTGGCTATTCGCTCAGAAGTCGCTCCTGGCAGGCACGGAGGACCATATGGGGAACCGGGAGATTGAACTGAGGTCCATCCTAGGTTAGCGCAGGCACCTTATCTCCAGCACCACCACCCAGCCCCCTCTTAATCCATATTTCTACCTCACTACAGCCTTGGTCAATCATTACCTCTACTTGGTAAGTCTGTGAATATGGCTATTTCAGATTCCACTTACAAATGGAACTTTAAGGTGTGTGTCTAAGTCTGGCTTCCGTACACAATGCAGTTCAGGCCATCCATATGGTTAAAATGATTTTCCCTTCTTGTTTGGAGGCTGCAAATATTTCTGTTGTGCATACTTTAGGAACGTGGAAATATAGTATCTATTAGATACTCATGTTTGGTTCCCCTGGAAAAGTAGCCTATTGTAATATTGCTGGGTCAATGAAGCTGAACATATTTAATATTTAGTTAAATTCCATGCTTTTTATTCACCAAAATATTGGCACCAATTTACCTTCACATCATCATATCTCCATATCTTTACCAATGCTTGATGTCATTCATATTTTTTAATATATTAATAATTTTTATTTTGACCAAAGTGGATTACAAATAATTCACGGTAGTATTTCAGGTACATAGTGACATTGAATCAGGGGCATTCCCACCACCAATGTTGTCCTCCCTCAACCCCTGTTCTCAGCATGCATCCCATATTGCCCCTCTTTTGACCCCCAGGCTGCTAGTATAAGTGGTTCCTTCTCTGTCTAGCCTGTTGTAGATTGGGTATCGATTCTGTTGTAGTTGACTTTGGTTTTGGTGTTCAAGTCTGATCAAATTTTATTTCTACTCAATGTTCATGAGACTGTTTGGTCTTGGTGTACTCCATTATTCCCCCCCTCCATTTGTGAGACAGAACAAGATGGTTCAAGTTATGTGGTTCTGTTTGAAGGTAAGAAAAAAAAAGAAAAAAGAAAAAAAAAGGGGGAGTATTCAAACAAGCAAAAAATGGGAGAAGTTCACTTAGAAACTATAAATATCAGTTTAAGAATATAAAGGGAAAAAGGAAGGAAAAAATAATACAAAAAAATCAACCCCCCCAAAACAAAACAAAAACAAACAAACGAAAGACCTGAAAGCACCACAGCAATAAAGACAACAACCAAATACTAACCACGGTCCTGAAATAAAGATGAATCCAAGCACAGGGAAATGAAGAAAAGGCAAAGAAAAAGAAAAAAAACCCAAACAAATCAACAATCAAAAAAAAAAAAACCAAGCAACAACATTTACAAAAAATAAATTTAATTTGTACTATATATATTTATGCATAGGCACAGTAAAAATTAGGGAGATTAGAAAGGGAATTCCCCTGGCCTAAGGGATACAGGGTTTCCTGCTCTTGAAGTATACTGTCATGGTCATAACTACAAGCTCCGTACATGCTCTTTTACTCTCCCTTAGGTCCTTTTGTGATGTCAGGAAGTTTTCCACTCCGTTGTGGATGATAAAATCAGGCCTCTGTAGCTAGTGATCTTAGTATTTGCACATGTCATAGGATGGTGTCTTTCTTTCTCAGTCAGACCTTTGGAATTAGAGATCTTGGTTACTGTACAGATTGTAGGTCAAAGCCTAGCCTAGGATCTTTTTTATTGGCCCCAGGGTACATTCTGCCCAGTCATGGTGGTTCATTCACCTTTATTGAAAGAATAATCTCGGACTCCGCCCAGCTGCGCTTTACTGATATCTCTGGACTCAGGGACCTGTCCTCCTGTGCTTCTCTCTTTGCTCAATTCTTGGAGTCCCATAAGAGATCACACCCCTGGGAATCGAACCCAGAAATCACTGAACTCTGAAACTGCCAGCGAGCCAAGGAGTAAGTAAGAACTGTGAGACTTCCCAATCGGAAGGCTGCTTGCTTTCCGGCAGGAGACTCCGTCCAACTGCGCTTTACTGAGATCTCTGGACTCAGGGACCTGTCCTCCTGTGCTTCTCTCTTTGCTCAATTCTTGCTTAACCTCTCAGATAAGGAACTTAAAATAGAAATATGGAATATGTTCGTAGAACTCCGAGAAAGCATAGATCGATCTGAACAGAACACAAAGACAGAACTCAGAAAACTTCAAACTGAAATAGCAGGCCTGAAAAATATGGTAGCTCAACTGGAAACCTCAGCCAGGTAAGAGCAGCCGAAGAGAGAATCGGAATACTGGAAGATGAGATACAGAAAAACTCAACACAGCAGAAAAAATGGGAAAAGAACCTTAGGACAAATGATCAGGCAATGGAAAAAGTACTCAAGGAATGTGAACAGATGAAAATAGAAGTCTTTGATAAACCCAAAAGAAACAACATAAGAATCATTGGAGTCC
>PVKC010011868.1:8759-24359 GCA_004027635.1 Crocidura indochinensis | reverse complement strand
CTCTCTCTCTCTCTTTTGTTTGGTTTTTGGACCATACCCGGTGATGCTCAGGGTTTACTCCTAGCTATGCTCTCAGAAATCGTTCCTGGCTTGGGGCACCATATGGGACACGGGGGATTGAACCGAGGTCCATCCTGGACCAGCCGTGTGCAAGGCAAAATGTCCTACTACTGCGTTATCACTCCATTCCCTGCATTCTCAGTTCTGAGGGTGTCAGTCTCCCTGATGCCCAACCCAGCCACTTCCTGCACAGAATGGGCTTGGGGAGCAGCTACCTGATATAATAAACCTCCAGTAAACCCTAAACATCCTAAGCAGTGGGGGGAGATAGGTGGGGGTCCCTAACCTTAGGTCCTTCTGGCATTGCCTGTCCCAGAAGGTGGCCAGACTGTCATCGGCACGAAGCAGCTGTGCTTCCCTGCTCTTGCCATAACCGCCTCCTCTTCACTCCAGGAAAGCCCCACTGAGGCCTCCTACGTGCAGGAATGGCAGTGCTGTCTCCAATCCAGCCCAGCAGACCTTAGAGCAGAGGCATGGACTTGGCTTATCCCCTAGGAGCTCAGAAGCTCTTGCAGGGCTGGAGGCAGGAGGTGTTCAGTGGTGTGTTTAGGTGAAGACCCCTGCTGAGTGCTGCTGGGTGCCCTTCAAGTTGGATGCAGTCAGGCCCCTGGCAGATCTCCCCTCCCAAGCAGAGCAGCTGTGCCCTGGCTCTGGAGTCACGCTTCCTTACACTCCCCGAGGGTGTAAGTAAAGGTGAGGCATCTCCTAGGAGAGCTGGGGTAGAAGCTGGTCTCTAGTGGGAGGCACTCAGGACACATCACTGCTCCCAAGGAAACAGCTTTCTCCTTCCTGGGACTGCTCCACCTGCTCCTCCATCCTTCTGACCTAGAGGCAAGAAAAGGACTCATGGCTCTGCCACCCTGAAGCTCAGACAGAGGTTCCCTTACCCACAGTATGGGATGTGTCCAGGACCTAAGTGCACCTATGACATATACACCGTGAGGGACCGTCATCATCTGAATTGGAAAATTTTGAGCCACAGCCCCAGAAACCAAGAATTGATGTGTCAGGGCCTGAGCAATAGAATAGCAGGTCGAAGCTTGAATTGTTTGCAGCTGACCTAGGTTTGATCCTTGGCACCACATGTGGTTCCTTACGCTCTGTCTGGAGTGATGTCTGAGCTGAGCACAGAGCCAAGAGTAAGCCCTGAGCACAGCTGGGTGTGGCAAAATAAAATAAAATAAAATAAAATAAAATAAAATAAAATAAGAAGGCAATCGTGTTCTGGGAAGAGGGAGTGGACCTACGTATGTGGGATGGAGGATGTGGGGGCATGGGAAGGCAGCAGGGCCACCCTGAGTGCTCAGCTTAGTAGCCACGGCCCTGCCTCCACCCTTTGCATTTCAGCAGTGCCACAGGCAGACAGGCGGCTTCCAGAGTCTCTGCTGCACGGTGGGAGGGCGGGGTAGGGAAGAATGGCACAGTCTGGCCCTCCTCCTCCTCCAGCACCATGTTCAAGCCAGATATCAGTAAATTTTCCCTAACAAAAGAATTCTGCTACTTCTGAACAAAAAAAAAATTTTTTTTTTGTTTTTTGGGTCACACCCGGCAGCATTCAGGGGTTACTCCTGGCTCTATGCTCAGAAGTTGCTCCTGGCAGGCATGGGGAACCATATGGGATGCCAGGATTCGAACCATTCTTCTGCATGCAAGGCAAACACCTTGCCTTCATGCTATCTCTCCGGCCCTTACTTCTGAACAAATTTGACAAGACTCCAGCTTATGCGTATGGTGTTGTGCCCAGAGGCTGCCCACAACCATATGTGTCTTACACCTGAGGAGACACCTCCAGGAATGCACAGATTCTTAGCATGTCCCAGGAAATGGTCCAATAGTATAAATGCCTCAGTGCTTTGCGTTCAGGGATTTGGGGACCCAGTGATCCCCAGCACTGCATGGTCCCATGATCACTGCTTGGAGTGAACCCCTGCTTGTCATGAATCCCTGGCAGATGTAGCCCAAAACCCAACCAAAAAATATGTGTGTCCTTAGACCTGTGTCCTCTGCATAGATGTGTCCTGTGTCCCCACACTTGAGTAGAAGCAGAGAGGCTCTCTGTCCAGGGAGCCCCAACTCTTAAATCCAAAAGACCTCTGCTTCTTGGGGGAAGGGCTCAGGCTGTGCTGAGGAACCACATTCAGCAATACCTGGCCCCACTGTGGAGATGTCTGATGTGCTGCTAAGACCCTATAGATAGGTCAGTAGTGCCACAGTCTGTCAGAGCCTCTAGATCTAAGACCTCTACAATTCAGTCCTTTGGGCTATCCCTTTTTTAGGGAAGGGAAACTTGAAGGTGCTAGGGGGCAGGTCTCTCCAGTGGTGTCAGGATTCAAAGCCATGGATCCTACATGTGATGCTTGACTCCTGCCTTCCCAAGTGCCTTCGCTTGCCTAAGACCCCACCTCTACATTCCTATTTTAACTCTAGCTGAAGGCAGCCAAGTAGGTTAGACATATCTGGTGGAGAGGGAGGGTGGGATGCTCAGGAACCTCTCACTCCAGTCTTTACGCAGTTGCAAGCCTTCTCTGTAGACCCTAATGAATTCTCTGCCTGGGCCCTGGATGAGGCAGGCGGGGAAGTGCTTTAGAGTTGGGGTGTACACAGGGTTCCTAGGGGCCTAGAAAACAATAGCATCTGGGGACCTGTGTGGAGACTGAGGCATAACTATTAGAACATAGCAGCAGAGCTGGAGACCTCACACACAGGGAGTACCAGCTATTCCCTGGGGCCTGGAGCAAGCACCTGAGAGGGGGATGCGGGCAGCCCTGGGCAAGGTAGTGCCTGCCTACTCCCTGGGGCCTTATTAGCTACTCTGGATCATCTGGGGCAGGCCTGGTGGGAGGCCAGACTGGCTCAACTGCAGGCCCCTCTGGGAAGAAAAGCTATCTCCTGATCTCTCCTGCACCAGCCCCCACTCTGCCAGTGCTCTGACATATTCCCCCAGGCTTCAGAACCCATGGTCAGCACCTACCCATCATAGGCAAAGAGTAACAGGTGCTCCCACCTATATGGCACTGCTGGCACTTCCACCTGTGAGGAATAAAACTTTGAGTTTTTATTATTTTTGTGATTGGACCACAACCATCCCTGTGCTTGGGACTGCTCTTGGAAGTACTCAGAGGTTGTGGTGCCCTGGATTGAACCCAGCTACAGCCTTTTTTCCAGCACTGTTTCCTTGGCCCCTTTTAATTTCTTACTCTCCTAGTATATTTAAAACTGGAGATGGGCCAACACATGTTATGTTTTAAAATGTATATACACTAAACTCTTTCCTTTTTATTTGTTTTTGGAACCTCCCAAGCTGTGCTCAGAAGATGCACTCTTAGAAATACTTGGCTGACTGGACCAATGGTTCAGTGCCAGTTAGACTGCTGCACTACTCAGGCCCTGCCATGGTGAAGGTGAGGGCAGTAGAAGCACCTAGTGGTGCTTAAGGTTACCACGAGGTTCAGGGGATCAAATGAGTTTTTGTGCATACAAGGCATGATCCCTGAGCTGGCTTCCCAAACCCTTAAATTATCTTACATGTCAGATTTTTATTTATTGGGGGTGTAGGTTGGGCAGCTTTCAAGGATTATATCAGATGGTGCTCAAGAACCATATGTAGTGCCTGGGACCAAACCAGGGTCAGCTGCTGGCAAGGCAAGTATCTTACCGCTCTATTATCTACACTCTTTTTTTTTGTTTGTTTGTTTTGTTTGTTTTTGGGTCACACCCAGCAGCGCTCAGGGGTTACCCTGGCTCCATGCTCAGAAATTGCTCCTGGCAGGTATGGGGGACCATATGGGGCACCGGGATTTGAACCGATGACCTTTTGCATGAAAGGCAAACGCCTTACCTCCATGCTATCTCCTGGGCCCCTATTATCTACACTCTTATTATTATTTTTTTTTTTTTGGTTTTTGGGTCACACCCGGCAGTGCTCAGGGGTTACTCCTGGCCCCATGCTCAGAAATCGCTCCTGGCAGGCAGGGGAGACCATATGGGGCACGGGGATTCGAACCGATGACCTTTTGCATGAAAGGCAAATGCCTTACCTCCATGCTATCTCCCGGGCCCCTACACTCTTATTTTTTTGTGGGAGCCATACAGAGAGGTGTTGAGGGACAAATAATTCCATTTCATTGTACCATCTCTTTGGCTTCCTAAAGGTAGTTATCTTTGTTTTGGGAACACAGGTGGCAGTGCTTTTGAGGAACTATTCTTGGCTTTCTGCTTGGGGTTATTCCTAGTGGTGCTGGGAGCAGGGGTATACTCCTGACAGTGCTCAGGGCTTACTCCTGGCTCTGTTCTCAGAAAAAACTTCTAGCAAGTTCAGGGGCCCAAATGGGGTATCAGGGATTGAACCCAGGTTGGCTGTGTGCAAAGCAAGTATCTTACCTGCTGTATTATCTCGTTAGTCCCCTAAATGTTTTACGAGATCATATTCATGTTTTGAGATATTTCACTGCCACAAGACAAGTGACAAGTAACATTTCCATACCTTGCCTCTGCGCTCGCTCCCTCAGTCCCCGCATGCACGCTCTTCATAATTCCTTCCTTAAGTCTAGCAGGATAGGTCTATGGCTATTTTTTGGTTTACTAATTTTATGCATCATTGCCTTTGCCACCCTGTCCTCCAAAGATAATCCTCTGGAATGGGGAAAGAGATCAAATGCCTGTTTGCATGCTTTGTATGCAGGAGCTCTGGGTTTGATTCTCAGCATCTTGTCATTCTCCAGACACTGCTGTGAGCAGCCACTGAACACTGAACCAGCACAGCACAAAACAAAGCAATGTAAAAGAAAAAAATGAAGAAGAAGAAAAAAAAAGGGCCAGGGAGATAGTACAGGGGTAAATTAACCTTGCCTTGTACGCAGCTAACCTGCATTCAACTCCCTCGTTGTACTTGGTCCTGTTAGCTCTTCTGTGATCCCTGAATACAGAGCCAAGAGTAAGCCCTGAGCAGTGCTGGGCGTGGCAGTAGTGGACTTCAGTGGGAAGCATGCCAATGGGGGATGAATAGGACAGGAAAGAGAACACTGCCACAGTGGTGAAGGGAAATGGTCAGTTAGGAGGAGGGGTACTGGAAGGTGGTGAAGTGTTGTATATGAAAATATTTCCATAAGATTGATTATTCTTTGCCTGTTGTCCCACCTTGACCTTCCAGGTGGGGGCGCTGTTGAGAGCCAAATAAATAGCTTGGAAGCGAGGTGTTCAGGGTCTTTTGCCAGAGTTGGATGACTGGCTCAAGGTGTGTTTTGGAGCTAGCAGCAGGCTGACAAAAGACTCTCCTCACCCAACCTTTTACCCCTTTACCCTCCTGCCTATGTGGATTATTTGCTGTGGATAAATATTACCAAGATCTCCCCACAAAAGGGAACAAGGGGGGGCCGGGCGGTGGCGCTGGAGGGAAGGTGCATGGGCTAACCTAGGACGGACCGTGGTTCGATCCCCCGGTTCCCCATATGGTCCCCCGTGCCTGCCAGGAGCGACTTCTGAGCAAATAGCCAGGAATAACCCCTGAGCGTCACCAGGTGTGGCCCAAAAACCAAAAAAAAAAAAAAAAAAAAAAAAAAAAAAAAAAAAAAAAGGAACAAGGGGCTCTTTGCAGATACACAAACAAACAATAAAGGAGTAAATGGGACAAACAAATGGGGCAACAGTAAAGTATGCATGAGACCTATCAGTAACAGTGCCAAATTTATCTTTAAAAAGTGCCTGTCACGGGGCCGGACGGTGGCGCTGGAGGTAAGGTGCCTGCCTTACCACGCTAGCCTAGACGGACCGCGGTTCGATCCCCCGGTGCCCCATATGGTCCCCCAGGCCAGGGGTGACTTCTGAGCGCATAGCCAGGAGTAACCCCTGAGCGTCACTGGGTGTGGCCCAAAAACCAAAAAAAAAAAAAAAAAGTGCCTGTCACAGAGGCAGGTTGGGGGGTGGGAGGAAAACGGAGGGGGGGGGGCATTGGTGGAGGGAAGTGAATACTGGTGAAGGGATTGCCGTTGGAACATTGTATGCCTGAAACCCCAATCATGAATAATTTATTAATCCTCAGTGACTAAATTTAAAGGAAAAATCCAACTTGCAAAAAAAAAAAAAAATCCAGAACCTTCAAAAAATCCAGAACAAAGATCATCATCTGTATTTGTGTTCTAATCAAGCACCAGTTACATGCAGTGCTGCCTAGGGCCTGGTGCAGCAAAACAGGGGTTTTGTGGGACTTTCTTTCTAGGTGAGAACACAATGAAAAGCAAACAAGAAATTTAGGGGTTTGGGTGAGATTTGGTGAGAACATCCAACAGTGCCTAGTTCTGTGCTCCTGGCATGACATGTGGTTGGCACTCAGGAGAGCAAACTGGGGTGAGCTGCATGTGAGGCAAGTGTCTTCATCCAGAACTCTCTCTCTCCAGTCCCAAACCAGCAATTGAATCCTGGAAGAAAACTAAGCAGAAGAGGCAACAGGAAAAAATAAAGGCATTTGTCATGGAGACAGTTTGTCAGAACATTCTAAGAAGAGGACATTTAAATGGGCACTTGAAGGTTCGAGGAGAAGATCCTTGTGGGATTTTGGGGCTTTTAGGAGCAGTGGGGCTCTGGAAGGTGTGCAGGAGTGAAGTGGGGATGAAACACATGAATTCAGGAAGATAAACAGTCGTGGGTTTAGTATTTGAAGCCATTGCTTTGCAAGCGTGTGGCCATGAGCTTGATCTCTTGTTTGTCTGCAAGTGCCAAGCCTGGTCCTGTCTACTGTGTGGGACAACCAGTGCCACAATGATGTCTGATTCCCATGACAGAAAGGTGTGTACAAGTACCACAACTAAAGGTGTGTGAGTTTCAAAGCCAGGCCTGAGGAGCACTACCACCTGAATTGTTTGGGAACCACAGCTTGCATGCGACTCCCAGTAGGCATATGTGCCCACACCACAACCCCTGACATGCGAGGCCCTTGACATACACCATAGCTCAGTAGATGAGTAACATAGCCATATGTGTGACCCTGGTAAGTACCCTGGGAATTGTGAGAGTACTGCAACCAAGGATCCATGTAACATCTCACAGGCTAATGACAGCTGCCTTGGGCAGGGCGATTGACCTCATAGACTAAAAGAGGGGTCAGGAGAGCAGGACCACATAAGATGGTCTGTGATGGACTGGCAGCTTGTGGGTGATGAGATCCTCAGAGAAGACACTGAAGTAGAGTGTCTAAGGTCAGGTTTTGCTGATGTGTGACATATGCAGGGTGAAATAAAATGAAGAAATGAAGTCCTATGTTCTCTGGTGGGAGAATGATCAGGTGTGGCCAAGGGGGGCACTGGAAGGAAAAAACAGGAAAGAGAAGGTCCACAGGCCTGTCTTTTTTCACCAGTCCTGTGTCCTTTTTGCAAGAGGAGGTGGAGAAGGAGGGCTGGGCCATGTCCAGTGGTGTTCAGAGGCTTTTCTGACTCTATACACAAGACTGACCCCAGCAGCGCTTGGGACCATGTATGTATGGGGATTATTGAGCAAGGGTCAGCTGCATGCAAGGCAGGTGCCTTACCCTTGTAGTATCTCTGGTTTCCCAGTGCCATTTTTGTTTTGTTTTGTTTTTGGGTCATACCCAGCAGCGCTCAGGGATCACTCCTGGCTCTATGCTCAGAAATCGCTCCTGGCAGGTTCAGGGGACCATATGGGATGCCGGGATTCGAACCACCGTCCTTCTGCATGCAAGGCAAAAGCCCTACCTCCATGCTATCTCTCTGGCCTCTATGTTGTTGTTTTTTAATTTTGACCCACACCCAGTGGTGCTTAGGAGCATTCCAGCTCTGTTCACCAGTCATTACTCCTGGTGAACTCAGGGGACCATGCCAGGAATAGAATTCAGGTCAATTGCATGCAAGACAAATGTCCTACCCACTGTACTATCTCTCTGGCCCCCTTTTTCAGTAATATTATGATGCCCATAATATTACTTACTAAATCAATCAAGAATACTGAGGCTGGAGTGATAGCCCAGAGGATAGGGCATTTACCTTGCACACAGTCAACCTGGATTCCATCCCAAGATTCCCATAGATTCTCCAGAGCTTGCCCAGAATGATTTTGAACACAGAGCCAGAGCACTTCTGGGTGTGACCCATCCCACCCCCCAGGAAAAAAAAAAGAATACTGTGCTTCAGGTCTGGAGCAATAGTAATGCTGGTAGGGCACTTGCCTTACACATGGCTGACCCAGCTTTGATCCCTGACACTGGCACCCCCTATGCTCCCCTGAGCTCAGAGCCAGGAGTAAGCTCTGAGCACATCTGTGTGTGGTGTCCCCCCAAAATGCCATACTTCCAGATAACAGAAGAAACCTGTGTTTCCTGCACTGGCCTGTTTCTTCTGTGTTTCTAGCCTCTTTGGGCTGATTTGATTCACCTCATGTCTGCTGCAGCAGCTTTCCTCAAATGTTCTTTTGGACATATTGGCTATTGGAATATATTTGAGAATGAGAATGAAGTGTTTATTGATACAGGGTGCTACTGGTCTGCTTATAATAGGATTTCCAGAGATCTCATTTCTTCAATGAAGAGTTCACTAGTTTGTGGCTGGAGAGATAACACAATAGTCTGAACACATGCTTTGCAAGCAGGAGGCCCAGCTTTAATTCCTGGCACCTCTGTGTATGTCTAAAACAAGCCAAGTCCCCCAATTTCCAGCTAGGGGACTAGGGTTTCATTGGACTTTTTTTTTTTTGGTTTTTGGTTTTTGGGTCACTCCCGGCAGTGCTCAGGGGTTACTCCTGGCTCCATGCTCAGAAATTGTTCCTGGCAGGCACGGGGGGCCATCTGGGGCACCAGGATTCGAACCGATGACCTTTTGCATGAAAGGCAAACGCCTTACCTCCATGCTATCTCCCGGGCTCATTGGACCAGTTTTTAATGTCAGCCCCATTACCTTACCCTTAGGCCAGTCTACTACAGCTACAACTCAGGTTCAAAGTATTTTTTGTTTGTTTTTGGGTCACATCCCAGCAATGCTCAGTGGTTACTCCTGGCTCTGAACACAGAACTTACTCCTGGCAGGCTTGGAGACCATATAGGATGCTGGGGATTGAACCTGGGTTGGACACATGCAAGGCAAACACACCCAATTCACTGTGTTATCATTCTGGTTCTGGCCTGAGGATTTATTAATTACCTTTCTTCTTGTTTGGGGGCCATACTGGGCTGTATTCAGGGGCTCCTTCTAGATCTTTGCTTTGGCTCTTCCTCTAGCTCTCTGACCATGTACTGCTGAGATTCAAACTAGGGTTGGCCCTGTGCAGCAGGTGCCTTCATCCCTTTACAACCTCTCTGGTGTCTTAGATTCTGAGTATACCAGCCAGCCATTCAGTGCTCAGGGCTGAGACTTACTCCAGTCCTGCTGCTCCCTGATGCTACCTGAATCTTTTATTGGTGTTAGTGAATGATCTGCTTGCTGATCCCAAGAACTGGGGTTCTGGGGCCAAAGCAATGGCATAAGTGGTAGGGCATTTGCTTTGCATGCACTAACCTAGGATGGTTAGTGTCCCATATAGTCCCCCAAGCCAGGAGCAATTTCTGAGTGCATACCCAGGAGTAATCCCCGAGTGTCACTGGAGGTGGCCTCAAAATAAAAACAAACAAACAAACAAAAGCCCCAAAGAACTGAGGTATCCTCTGCTTTCCTAAGTCACTTGAATTGCCTCAGCCATTTTCCATGTTCTAAAGATGTGTTGAAATTTCCCATCTGCTGACATTTCTGTACTCTTTATTCTTGTGGGTTTTAAATATTTTATTATCTTTATGATACTTACAGATTTACCACTTGGGCACTCTTCATTCCTTTGTATTGATCTGAGTTTCTATTTGGTATCATTTTCCTTCTACCTGAATAACTTCCTTTAACATTTCTCGAATAAGTGCTAAGTTCTTTTACCTTTTGTTTGTCCTAAGAGTCTCTGCTTCTTCTTCATGGTTGAAGGATGTTTTCATTGGGTATAGAATTCTAGGTAAACAGACTTTCTCTCTCTAGGGACTAGACAGATAGTACAGGGATTGATGCATCTGTCTTGCATGCAGCTGACTCCAGTTTCATCCCTGGCATTTCACATTCCATCGAATGGTGTTCTCTCTCTCTCTCTCTCTCTCTCTCTCTCTCTCTCTCTCTCACTCTCTCTCACTCTCTCTTTCTCTCTCTCTTAGTTTTTGGGCCAAACACAGCAGTGCTCAGGGACTGCTCCTGGTTCCGTGCTCAGGAATCACTCTTGGCTGGCTTAGGGGACCATATGGAATGCTGGGGATCGAACCCCAGCCTGCCACATGCAAGGCAAACTACTGTTTGCTACAATACTGTTCTGGCCCCACATATTTTTCTCTAGCATGCAGTGTTTCTGATGAGGAACTATTTCCAGTATCAGAATACTTTCTATGTATTTTAGGGGTTGGTTTTGGGTCACACTCAGCAGTGCTTAGAGATTATTCCTGGCTCTGTGCTTAGGAGTCACTCCTGATGGTACTCAAGGGACCCTGTGGTGCCAGGGATAAAACTAGTGCTCACTAGCGTGGAAGGTAAATGTCCTTGCCCCTGTTCTATCTCTTCTACTCCGCTTTCTTTCTTTCTTTTTTTTTGGAAGGGGGGGTTTGGGCCACAGCCGACGGTGCTCAGGGGTTACTCCTGGCTGTCTGCTCAGAAATAGCTCCTGGGGGGCCCGGGAGATAGCATGGAAGTAAGGCGTTTACCTTTCATGCAAAAGGTCATCTGTTCGAATCCCGGTGCCCCATATGGTCCCCCGTGCCTGCCAGGAGCAATTTCTGAGCATGGAGCCAGGAGTAACCCCTGAGCGCTGCCGGGTGTGACCCAAAAAACAAAAAAACAAAACAAAACAAAAAAAGAGAAATAGCTCCCGGCAGGCATGGGGGACCATATGGAACACCGGGATTCGAAACAACCACCTTTGGTCCTGTATCGGCTGCTTGCAAGGCAAATGCCGCTGTGCTAGCTCTCCAGGCCCTACGACCCCACTTTCTATAAGTTTTCCCATACATCATATCTCATTTCTCAGAATACTACTAAGATTTTAATTGCCTTTGTTTTTGTTTTTGGCCACACCCAGTGATGCTCAGGGGTTACTCCTGGCTATGAGTTCAGAAATTGCTTCTGAGGGCCAGAGAGATAGCATGGAGGTAAGACATTTGCCTTGCATGCAGAAGGATGGTGGTTTGATTCCGGCATCCCATATGGTCCCCCAAGCCTGCCAGGAACGATTTCTGAGCATAGAGCCAGAAGTAACCCTGAGCGCTGCCGGGTGTGACCCCAAAACAACAACAACAACAACAACAAAAGAAATCGCTTCTGGCTTGGGATGCTGGGGGATCGAACTGCGATCCGTCCTAGGCTAGCACTGGCAAGATGATGCCTTACTGCTCTGTACCATCGCTTCGGCCCCTTAGATTTTAATTTTATTGTTGATATTTAGCTTGTGATTACAATGGGCCTTTGTGTAGTACTCTTTTTGGATGGGTATTGTGTTTTGGAGTCACACCTGGTAATATTCAGGGGTTATTCCTGACTCTGCGCTGAAGAATCATACCTGGTGGGTTCAGGGGACCATGTAGGATGCCTGGGATTGAACCTGGCTTGGTTGCATGCAAGGCAAGCACTTTACCTTCTTTGCTATCTCTCCTGCCCCTATTTGTAATTTTTTTATACTTAGGATTCAATGAGTTCCTTGATTCTGTGAATTTATTATTGTGTTAGTTCCAAAAATAACTTATCACTTGGGGCTGGAGCAATAGTGCAGCAGGTGGGATGCTTGCTTTGCACTTGGCAAATTGAACCTTGGTTCAATTCTTGAGTGTAAAGCTAGGAGTAAGCCCTAGGCTCAGCTGAGTGAGATAACTATCCCCCCCCAAAAAATTATCACAAACTAGGTGGGTTAAAACAACAAAAATAGGGGTCAGTGATGCTGGAGAAATGGCACAGTAGATAGGACATTTGCCTTGCACACAGCAGATCGGTTTTGATCCCTGAGTCCCATATGATCCAATGAACCTGCCAGGAGCAATTTCTGAGTTCAGAGCCAGGAGCAATCCCTGAGCCTGGGTGTGGTCCAAAAACAAAAAATATTTCATCCCCTAGGCAAGACCAGAACAATAGTACAGAAGGTAGGACACTTGTTTTGCACATGGCCAACATAGGTTCAATCCCCATCACAGTGATTAAGCAGAGCCGGGAGTAAACCCTGAGTCCTTCTAAGGAATATTCTCTGAGCATAAAGCTAGGAGTAATCCTCCCCTCAAAAATTAAAAATAAAAAAGAATATTCTTGAGCCTGGAGTGAGCGGGCTGGGTATTTGCTTTGTACGTGACGGACCTGGATTCTATCCCCAGCACCCCTGAGCACCACCAAGAGTAATTCCTGAGTGCAGAGCCAGGAGTCAACCATTAAGCATTGCTGGTTTGATCCCTCTCAAATAAAATAATATTTGTCACAGCTGGAGAAACTATAATCCAAACCCATTAGAGTCCATTCCCTATAAGTCAAGGTTCTATGGAGAATCTTTGCTCTTCCAGCTCTTACAGAAACTGATGGATCTAGGACCCCCCCACGTCTCCAGAACCCCTATCTTCACAGACTACTCTCCTCTGTGTCTTTTGTGTGTGGTTTTTGGGTCACACCTGGCAGTGTTCAGGGGTTACTCCTGGCTCCATGCTCAGAAATTGCTCCTGGCAGGCACGGGGGACCATATGGGGCACCGGGATTCGAACCGATGACCTTTTGCATGAAAGGCAAACGCCTTACCTCCATGCTATCTCCCAGGCCCCTCTCCTCTGTGTCTTAAAAGGCTTGTTATCATATTGAAGACCTGCTTGCATTATTCCAAGCTACTCCTCCTGATTGCACTGCCTATGGTCCTTAGTTTAATTACTTCTGCAGACGTTTTTTCAAGTAAGGTCACATTCACAGGTTCTATATATATGGAGGCATATATATTTTTGGAAAAGTTTAGCATTCAACCTATTGCAGTGTTTTCTCTCTCTTTCCTTCATTTTTATTTCTTAAATTTTATTTTTATTAAAACGCTCTGATTTACAAAATTTTTATAATACAGTTGTTTCAGTCAGATAATGTTCTAACATCAATCCCACCACTAGTGTGACCTTCCACCACCAGTGTCCCCAGTTTCCCTCCCACCCCACAACCTGTTTCCTTAACAGACACAAGCAAATTCACTTTATATTCCTTGCTCCAACAAAATTTAGTAAGAGCAAAGAGAGAGTGAGAGAAGTAGAATGCCTGTCACAAATACAGGCAGGGGTTGGGGGAGGAGAGATAAGGGAGCATTGGTGATGACAATGTTACACTGGTGGAGGGAGATGATTTCTTTTAAACATTTATTTAGGTTTTGGGGCCACACATGGAGGCACTCGGGGTTACTCCTGGTTCTGCTCTCAGAAATAGCTCCTGGAGGGTCCATCGAGGTGGTGCTAGAGGTAAGGTGTGCCTTGCAAGTTCTAGCCAAGGAAGGACTGCGGTTTGATCCCCTGGCATCCTATATGGTCCCCCCAAGTCAGGGGCGATTTCTGAGCGCTTAGCCAGGAGTAACCCCTGAGTATCAAATGGGTGTGGCCCAAAAAAACCCAAAACAAACAAACAAACAAAAAAGGAAATAGCTCCTGGCAGGCTTAGGGAACCATGTGGGATGTCAGGGAATCAAACCCTGGTTCGTCCCAAGTAGGCCATGTGCAAGGCAAACATCCTACCTGCTGTGCATCCTTTTTTTTGGGTGGGGTCACACCTGGTGGCGCTCAGGGCTCTATGCTCAGAAATCGCTCCTGGCAGACTCGGGGGAACTTATGAGATGCTGGGATTCAAACCACTGACCTTCTGTATGCAAGGCAAATGCCCTACTTCCATGCTATCTCTCTGGCCCCGGCATTCTTTTTTATGATTGAAAGTCAACTACAAATATGTTTGTAATTAAACCGGAGAGATAGCACAGCAGTAGGGTATTTGCCTTGAATGCAGCCAAGCCAGGACTGATGGTAGTTGGAATCCCAGCATTCCATATGGTACTTCATGTTTCCCAGGAGTGATTTCTGAGTGCGGAACCAGGAGTAACCCCTGAGGGTCGCTGGGTGTGACATAAAAACCAAAACCAACGGGCCCAGGAAATAGCATGAAGGTAAGGCGTTTACCTTTCATGCAAAAGGTCATCGGTTCGAATCCGGGTGCCCCATATGGTCCCCCGTGCCTGCCAGGAGCAATTTCTGAGCATGGAGCCAGGAGTAACCCCTGAGCACTGCCAGGTGTGACCCAAAAACAAAAAAAACAAAAACAAAAACAAAACAAAACCAAAACCAAACCAAACAAAATATGTTTGTGATCATGGTGCTTAAATAAAGATATTATTTTAAAAATATATATTAAGGGGGGCCGGGCGGTGGCGCTGGAGGTAAGGTACCTGCCTTGCCTGCGCTAACCTAGGACGGACTGCGGTTCGATCCCCCGGTTCCCCATATGGTCCCCCGTGTCTGCCAGGAGCGACTTCTGAGCGAATAGCCAGGAGTAACCCCTGAGCATCACCAGGTGTGGCCCAGAAACAAAATAAATACATATATATATATATATATGTTAAGGAGAAACTCGGACTAGGTCTATAGAAGTTCAGCGTTTTGGGGCCAGAGTGAGAGCACAGTTGTAGGGCATTTGCCTTGCATATGGCTGATCTAGGATGGACCTGGGTTCAGTTCCTGGCATACCATATGATCTCTGGAGCCTGCCAAGGTTGATTTCTGAGCACAGAGCCAGAAGTAATCTCTGAGTGCTGCCTCCCCCTCCACAAACACATACACAAAAGAAGTTCAGCTTTTTTTGTGTGTGATTTTGTTTTGTTTTGTTTTTCTAGGGCCCACACCCAATGATGCTCCTGGGTTACTCCTGGCTGTGCGTTCAGAAATCACTTCTGGCTTGAGGGACCATATGGGATGCCAGGGGATCCAACTGCAGTCTGTCCTTGGCTAGCACCAGCAAGGCAGACACCTTACCTCACCACGCCACTGCTCCAGCTCCTTTGATTTTTTTATTTTGTTTTTGGGCCATACTTGGCAATACTCAGGGGTTTCTCCTGGCTTTATGCTCAGGAATTAGTCCTGGCAGTGCTCGGGGGACCATATGGGATGCAAGGAATTAAACCCAGGTTAGTCGCATGCAAGGTAAACACCCTTGCTGTAATATCAATCTCTGGTGTCCAAAAGTACAGTGTTTTATTCTGGCTGCACCTGCCACTGGGTCATTATCACAGTGGTGCTCACAGGCATTTGCCTGTGACTCATTTCTGGGTCATGGTGCTCATATTCTTCAGTGCAGTTTTCACCAACGGCAACACCTCTTTACTTAGTGCTTACTTGGGCCGAGCTAAGGTGCAGAACTCAGTTGTGTGCACCCTAAGGCTACCCTAAACTGACCCCTAGCCCTTACCTAGACCTAGCCTTAACCCTAACTCTGCTACCCTAAGCCTAATCCTAACCTTAACCCTCACCCTAAAACAAATAACAACAGCAGTTAAAAAAAAAAA